>JAJMGH010000018.1:0-192421 GCA_030568555.1 Suhomyces bolitotheri
AAAGCTCCGCGACGGGGAATTGAACCCCGGTCTACCACGCGACAAGCGGTAATTCTAGCCACTAAACTATCACGGATTTTGTTGACGGTTTTGCGCAACAAGTTTATATCAGGATTGAAATGAGGACGGTCTCTCAAGCTAATAAGTGCCGAATAGCGTTAGTCCAGCCTTTCCGCAAGCTTATCGCGGTCGATTGAAGGAACTAGAAGTGCTTTTAGTGGCTGTTTCAAAAGAATCTCGGCGTAGTGGAGGTTTTGCTCCAATTCAACCTAGACTATCGAGCCCACATAATGACCGTTCATTGCCACATAATGGCTAAAGCTAAACAAGCATGGCCCATACCTGTGAATTTCTTTTGGGAGCCACTTCTCGGCCTAGTAATTTATATACATATATATATATATATATTTATTTATATATAATAGTAGCTTAACCATATATAGTATCAACCTACAGATCGACTCAAATTAGTAATCACAACTAGGTAGGAATAATACTATACTGGGATCTGACAATATTGAGAAAGTCAATATTATAAATCAGCTGGTGAAGGGTGACTCGAGAATAGTGACAGCTTCTCAATGAATATGCGAAGACAAAGGAATTTGTCAGATTCGCTTAGGTACGGTAATTGGGGAATACCATGGCCGAAAAATTACTGAGAAACTGGAAAAAGTAAGTTACCAGTATCAACAAAGTATTAATTTGGGTAGGCCAATTTTCTGATAACAGCATTAGTCAAATAAAATGTTTGCAATCTATGTGCATCTAGTTACTAGTAACACGATGTTTGGTTCTTACAAATGGCTCTTTGGCCGAGCGGTTAAGGCGGTAGACTCAAGTTCTACTATCGTAAAGATGCACGCGTTCGAATCGCGTAGGAGTCATTATTTTTTTCGATACTTTAACCAACTATTCGACAACAAGTTCTGTGATCTCCATTTCTCCACACCTACCACTTACTTATCTACAGCCTATCACATGTAAGCATTTTTTTAATAATAATTAGTGTCCATCGGCTATGCAAATCATTCTAAGATTGCGAGCCGATCTCTAGCTGTATAGTCAATTGACTAGATGAGTGGACGAATCAACTTTTTGAAATGTTTTAATTCGTAGGAACTATTTACTGGCCGCCAAACGCAGCGGAAAATTGGGAGTTACCTCCACTTTGTTGGTATTCAATCATGAATTCTTCCAAAATACCAAATGCGGAAGAAAGTCCAACAATAGTAGAAACACTCTTGCCTAAACCACCCAATAATTCGCCACCGACAGCAAGGGCAGCCAAAGTAAATCCACCACTAACGGCAGCAACAGGAATAACTCTACCCAATTCCTTGGTAATAGAAATATCTCTCTTACCGGTGATGGAAATACCTTGCTCCTTGAATTGTTTGGAGATGTCCTTGGGAGACCCTCCAGAGATGTAGCTCCACTTGTTAGCAAACCACACACTTAATACAATCACTGTGAACGAGTAAACCACAGTTTTGATTGGGGATAATAAGGATTGGAATAACGATGAAGAATCGGAGAATAAGTACAAAAGTCCCGATTTCAACACCAAGTGATTGGAAGCTAAATCAACGTTGAATTTACCAATGAAGTTGTCGACGATTGCTGGCGAGACATCGAACTTGTTCAAAACAGATACAAAGAAGTAACCAAAGCTCTGGATGTTGGCAAGAACAGTGTAGGCGAATAATACTGGCAAACCACCGGTGTACAACATTCTAATAGGATAGACATTGTTCATACCTCTGACTTTAGTAGATCTAATTGGGATTTCGATTCTGAAGTTTTGGAAAAGAATGACAGCACCAATGGTTAATAAACAAATATAGAATTGGTTCAAGTTTGGCAATTGCAAACGGGTGAAAGCATGAACAATTGTGGAGTTCAATTGGCTCAAGTTGAAGATGTTGAAATTGGAGATAAGAGTCATCAAAGCCCCGTATCTATCAGATCTGTTGGAGTTGAGCACAGGAGAGACCTCCAAACCCACCAAATCTCTAACCAATGTTGTTGCGGTGTTCAAGGTAACAAAACACAAGATACCACTGCCAAAGGCATAACCCTTGTCAAACACTTCAACCAAAAGAGTCAAGATAAACGACCAGGCATTGATTTGCAAGAAAAGAAGGGCGTAGGTGCCAAAAGGAACAGGTTCGCTGCTCAAAGGATTGTATTGTTGGATAACATTATCGTAGTAACCGGAATAGATGAGACCAGCGGAATAAATAGCCGACAAAACGGCGGCGGTCAATTTCTGGCCCGATTGAAACAATTCTCTGTCTGTTCTAAGGTTAAAGTTGACCTTGATCAATTTCAATCCTGCGGCCAACTGCCAAAAGAAGGCAGCGGTGATGATAGGCAAGAGACCCAACTCAAGGAGAGTGCCCTTTTCCATGGCGAACACTGGTCTTACGTTGAACAATGGGTCGACAATCTTGTATTCAGCCCCGGAAACCAATCCGTACAACGGAAGTTGGCCAAAAATGAAAATTATACCACTTCCCACCGTGAAGATGATTCTTTCATCGAAACTGATCTTTTCATCGGAAAGCTCGATCTCCGGCAAGATTGGTAAGAAAAATTTGACTAAATCAAGAAGACGAACTGAGGTTAGTATCTAACAAGTAAAGACCGCTTCGAGGGTAACTCCGATACAGTTGCGGTGAGTTGCGGTGGGCCGAGTAGGACGCCGACGGTCTGCGATTAATGCACCGGTACTCAAACTTCCAACCCACATCTTCTAGAACCTTCCTCCCCACATCAACACTCATTCCTCTACTTACATCCACTCATCTTGGTATAATTGTCCAGCCTGATACCTTCAGTTCACAGCTGGCTACAATTTTTTCTGGTGCCGTCGACGTTGGTGGGACTCTCCACGCCTCACGTGCCGCGCGCCGCGGTCACCGTCGCTACTGCCAAACGGCACCACATTGACGGCATCAGGTAGCAGCCCAAGAAAGACTCCCCAGGCTCACGATAGAAGGATATGGTCCACAAGGCGGAATCAGGACAATTAAGAGGGTCCCCAATGGCCCAAGGATATCAAAGAGATTCGCGCTTACGTAAGAGAGCTCGCGGGTCATAATTGATATCTCGTTTGCAGCAATCGCCGCCAAAGAGTCGTCTACAAATAAACGAAGAACAATTACGAAGTAATCATATATGAAGGGATAAAACGATGGAATGTGAGAAAGTGTAATTCTAATAGGGACGGAATAATGCAAGGCGGCACGGGGCACGCGAATCTAAGTCATAGTGATGGTCATAAGGAGATAGCGGCGACAGAACTATTAGATGTCGTTCCACGAAGGGCTGCCTCCAAAACCGGCCCCACCACACATCACTAGCGACGAGCCGGTGGTTTCTGAAAATGTGCTGGGAGGAACAAACACGTTGGGCCGTGGCGTCATATAGTCGACGTACTCCAAATATGGAGGTCTGGCACTATCGGTGATGGTATCGGTGCTCTTATGGTTCAGCAACATATTCAAAAGTCTTTGTCGCACCAGCGACCCGGAGGCAGCCGCCAGTCCGTCCTTTTCCAACAAGTACTGCTTGATATCGATCAACTTGTGGAACCTGCGGAACTTCTCCAAATCGTCGTGGTCAAAATACCGAAATAGATCATCGCCATAAAACTGGTTCAACATAAGAGGGTTGGATTTGAAGTCGTCCGACGCTACTGTATCGTTGCCTCCCTCCATGAGGTTCTCATCCAAATTCCAAGAAGCGATGTTATCATCCACAATATCTGTCGACACCATGTTGGAGTTGTACCACCGATTGATCTTGTTGGACAAGTTGGCACTGGAAGCGGCTGCAGACGAAGCCCGGACCGGGTCGGCTTGGGTAAAAGGCTGCAAGTATTCCTGGGTAGCAAAATGGTCACTATCAACTTCGTCCTCTTCGTCGTCCTCTTCTTCGTCTTCTTGGTCATCGTACACGTCGGTGCCGTTGGTTCCGGTGGTATTTGTTAAAGACAAGATGTCACTAGGGTTGTTCCTCGGTGTGGGCACGGACTTCTTCGGGTTAAACAACACGTACAGCGACTGGTCATCATCATCATCGGTGCCATCAACCACCAAATCATCATAATCACTCAAGATGCTGCTGGTGGCATCGAAGTCTTGGGTAGTTTGCGGAGCGTGCAAGCCAGTGGCAGAAGGTTCTCTTGCCCGCTGGCTGCTACTGGGTTTGTATGACATGGTGGTATATTTGAAAGAAGGGTTAACAGACATAGTGAGTTTCACCAACGTTCTTTCAGCCGTGTATATATATCGGTTCCGTTAAGGGGCAGCGACAAAACGATGATAACGTCACGGGACCGCGCCACACAATAGGTCCTCCACTAGGTCACAGCGAGTACTAGGCAACAGAGGGGCGGAGATGCGGACCTCCTCGCCGCGACTGTGGGGAACACAAATGGGTCCCCAACATGGAAGGATTCGTACTACAAGAAATCAACAAAATCAACAAATGACTAGAATGCCTGACAATGCCTGACAATGCCTGACTCTTCGTAAAAGTTGGGCATACGGGCTCCTTGGCGATAGCATCCAAGCGAGACATAATAGTGCCATTTGACTGCAACCAGCGCCCAGATCCGTCAATGCTGAGACCTTGGTACCATAGCCGTACCGGAGGCTGGGCCACGAGCGATGGGGACCGGTCCCGTTAGGCGGCGGTGGAGAAACGGCCGGTAGAGGTCCGAGCTCGCCGAGCTCGCACTAGTGGCTGGGCATGGTTCTTCACTGTACGACGGCAGTTTCATAGTTTACCACACCGTTCGAGCACATAACTGGGCCCACAACACTAACACTACCCGGAGATCCACAAACCAGTAGACGGTACATGGGCATGCCTATTGGCTCATTCAGTCGGGCTAGGTCCGTCTAGACCCTTGACGAACATAGCCGGCTCCCTTGGCAGATCCTTGGAGAGCTCTTTCCAGTCTCCAGAACCCCTCTCTACGCGTTACTTGCTCTACATCATCAGTTCTCACTGCTTTGGTCAACCGCTCTAGCCAGAATTTTTGCTTGCTTTCACCAGTCCTGTTATGGTTAGTAGTGCTCGCCAGTCAGATAGGGGTGAAAGACTATTTTCAATTTATGGTTACAGCATTTTTAGTAGCTCAGTCCATTCCGTATCATCACACAGGGTATACATACTCATTGGTTGATATGATGGTTAGAAGAGAAACCTTGACCTATGGCTCGAAAACTTCATTCAATTTATGCGCCGACGAGGGCCGGGTAACTCTCCCGAGGGCCCGAGTGCGGACGGCAGGCACCACACGTGACGCGATATCTGTCAAGTATAACTTCACCCAAATCCTACTCAATTTCAGCTACAACCCCCATATTCAATCAAAAATGGCCATTAAAGGTTTAGGTGCTCCAGACAAGCAATACGACGGTTCTAAGTTGAGAATCGGTATTCTCCACGCCAGATGGAACAAGAAGATCATCGATGCTCTTGTCAATGGTGCAGTCAAGAAGTTGAAGGAATTGGGTGTCTCTGAAGAGAACATCATTGTGGAATCTGTTCCTGGTTCTTTCGAATTGCCTTATGGCTCCCAGCTCTTTGTCGAAAGACAAAAGCGTGAAGGCAAGCCATTGGACGCTATCATCCCTATTGGTGTGTTGATCAAGGGCTCCACCATGCACTTCGAGTACATCTGTGACTCTACCACCCACCAAATCATGAAATTGAACTTCGAATTGGGCTTGCCAGTGATCTTCGGTGTGTTGACCTGTTTGACAGACGAACAAGCTGAAGCCAGAGCCGGTTTGATCGAAGGTAAAATGCACAACCACGGTGAAGACTGGGGTGCTGCTGCCGTTGAAATGTCCGTCAAGTTCAATTAGAGTTTTTCAATTCTACTAGACAAATATACGACACTTGTGTCACCTTGTAGTTCATACAGCCAGATTCGTGCTGCTGTGGCAGCTGCCATCATTATCCATTTCACATTGATCTTGCGCCACTGATAATTTATGCAAAATTGGTGACTGGACCGTTTCAATTCCTCGGTTGACGGCCGTTTTATTGTTACACATCCTAGTGTGGGTGATCTCACGGCTGTCCAATAAATTTCTGTTATCATAACCAAGGTTCAAAACATAATCCGATCGGTATTTATTGTGCAAAAAGTTAAGCTTTGTGATATCAAAAGCAAATATGCCTCCAGCCAGATTCGAACTGACGATCTCCTCATTACTAGTGAGGTGCCTTACCAACTTGGCCATAGAGGCGAAAGGAATCAGACGACCTCGGTGAGGGTCGAACTCACGATCTTAAGATTAACAGTCTTACGCCTTAGCCAACTTGGCCACGAAGTCCGATTTCCTATCCGACGCCTCTGGGACATCGATCAGTACAACTTATATGTACTGCATAGTACACGACGATACCTATTTTCCAAAACCACTCTTTAGCAGTCACCTCGTACCCTTCCCTTCATGAACGTGAAACGACTATTACACTCAGGAGCAAAGTTCCCGCTAGACCCCAAGTTCAAGTTTATGTGTGGTCTCGAAATCCATACCCAATTGAAAACCAAATACAAGCTCTTTTCTTTATCTCGAACCAGTTTCAATGCCCATCCTAATTCGAAAGTCAGCTACTTTGATTGTGGACTCCCAGGAAGTCAACCAAAATTGAACCCTGAGGCATTATTACTCGCGTTGAAGGCTGCGGTGGCGCTTGACAGTGATATACAGTCTAACTCATCGTTTGACAGAAAGCATTACTTTTACCCTGATCAACCGTTGGGGTATCAGATCACTCAGCATTATCATCCCCTTGCTAAAAATGGGCACCTCAAGCTCCTTGGCAAGTATGATGAAATTGAGGAGGAATCTAAGGTTATAAATATTGAACAGATTCAGATAGAACAAGATACGGGAAAGACCAACTATGACAATTATGGTCAAACAGTGATGGTGGATTTGAATAGAAGCAACACCCCCTTGATCGAATTGGTCACGAAACCAGACTTTGAAACCTTTGAGCAAGTACGAGCATTTGTCAAGAAATATCAGACCCTTGTCAAGCATCTTGACATTTGTACAGGAGAGCTAGAAACTGGAGCAATAAGAGTAGACGTCAACGTCAGTGTCAATGGCCATCCAAGAGTGGAAATTAAAAACCTTGGAAGCCATGGTGAGATTCAGGATGCTTTAAGATACGAATATCAACGCCAAAAAGATGTCATTAAAAATGGCCAGGAGGTTTTACAAGAAACGAGAGGCTGGAATGGCACTGAAACTGTTTCCCGAAGATCAAAAGAGGATGCAGTGGATTACAGATACTTCCCCGATAGTGAACTTCCTATCATTCAGTTGGATCCTACTATAAAAGATGATGTAAGGGTCCAACTACCCGAACTCCCACAAGCTGTGCTCGAGAGGTTATGTGGTCCAGATTTCCAGTTGGAACTCAAATATGCAAAGTACCTAATTGAGAACAAACCAATTTTGAAATATTACCATCAGCTTTACAATAATATCGTGGTAGAAAATAAGAAGCCCGTGAAGTTAGTAAACAATTGGTTATTCCATGAGCTAATTGGTGCATTTTCCAAACTCGACCAGAAGCTTAATCTTGATATCTTTCCACATGAAAAATTAAGCGAATTGATTATTAAAGTAGTTGAGAACAGGCTTTCCTTAACCTCGGCCAAAATTCTTTTGTCTCAAGTAATTCAAAATAAAGAAGACTTCCCATTGACCATAACGGAATTAATTGAAAAGTACGATTTGGGAAACCCTGAAGATATGACCGCACAAGAGTTGGACGATGCCGTGGAAGAAATCTGTTGTGAAATTATGGAGAATAATCAGGATGTGGTAGAAAAGATCAAGAATGGGCAGAAAAACTCGTTAAAGTATTTAATTGGGCTTGCTATGAGGGAAACACAAGGTAAGGTAAAGGCTTCAGAATTTGCCAAAAAATTTAATCAATTAATTTGACTGGTGTATTATAGATTGTATATAGATAAATCGGAACTACCACATAAGCAAAAATATTGAGAAGTAAATCATGTCCGGGATAACCCTTTGGCCACTACCAGAAAGTTATATCGAAATCCAGGATCACTATCATTAGAAATGGATTCTCGAAACTCATCGTCTAATGAATTGGGAGAGGAGGAATCGTAATTGACTCGTTCGATATCATAAGAAACTGCGTTAACCAATGTGTTTTTCGAATACGGTGATCCTGTGTCAAACAAGTCCTCATATTCCTTGCTGATATCTCTAATATTTGTATCAGTGAAACCAGAGGGAGAAACATAATTCGAATTTGAGGAGCTGGTGTACTTCTGCATTGTCCCGCTGCTGGAAATGGTATTGGTTGAGTCTCTAGACAATTCCTTGATATTGGGATCAGCAGGAATTCCCAAACATTTCTTGTACATCTTAAGAGCATCCGAACCCAATCCAAAGATAAAGAAAGTGAGAATTGAGAGTCCCAAAATCCCTAGTTTGTCTGCCACCGGGAAAAATCCATTATCAGCATAGACAATTAGAGATTTGTCATACTGAAAATCGTATCCAGCAAACGACAAAATAACGTTGGTCTCGTTGATGAAGTAATATAGGGCTAAGGCTGATAATCCAACCACCACCAAGCAATTAAAGATTAGGAGTCTTGCAAATTTAGATAAATCAAGATTCGAATTAGTGCATTTTAGAATATTCGACACTTCTTTTCGCTTTTGGAAATATTTGTATAGCGTAAGTCCAGAGAATATGAATGCCACTACCGACCACAACAAACTCCAAATACTCATTAATGGGATAAGGGCATACCGCGGCTGATAACTCGGCATACAACCCCCATACTTCATGATCTGGTACCTGGACCCTTGAACGATATAATTAGTGGCGATCACGAAACCCGGGGTAATTAAGCATATTGCTAGGTTAATAGCAAGCTTTTTCTTTGACTTCGGCTGTAAGAAAATGGGGTTCTTTGCTTGCAAAATCATGTACATGTTCATTGATAACGCCGCAATCGCAGCAGTGGTACCGGCTGGAGAACTGGCTTCTAACTTTACCATGATATCACAGTATACCTTTCCGTTCCAGGCATTGACAAAATCATCCCCACTCCAGATAAGGATATTGATGAAAGTCTTGGTATTTAAAATAATAAACCACAGAATAAGACATATAGCAGGAATATTTTGGTAGCGACAATGCCAAACGAATGGGGGCACCAAGAGAACAGTGGCTAAGATTGCCAAAAATGCGACACCGATGCTGGCAGATTGCATGGTTGCAGCGTAAGATACCAACTCTAATCGAAGCAGACCCATGTATATTTATACATCGACAGCCAACTGGCATTGACCGTCCTTGTGTGTGATGTTCCATAGACGTCCCGATTTGGAAAATGGCCAATTTTTGCGGCAATAGCGGCCTCGAATGTGCCTAATCCAGGTTTCTAAGGAAATTTTGTCACATCTTAAATGCAGTTCAAAGAATCCAGTCACAGGGATGGGAGGTCAGATGTGGTAAATTTGGATACACCGTTGCTAGGGTAATCGGAACTGTGGTGCCAAATCCTGTATTAATTAGACAGTGAAAACATATCAATTGCTCGCATACCTATGTCAAAAATAAATTGGGTCAAATTGATGATAGGGCAGGATAGCTGTACGGGTCCTAAATGAGTGTGAAATCCGTTGGTAAGTGTGTCTTGTCTCTGTTGCCATCGGAAACGGGACCCCTATGTACCGTGAAATTGGTGCCACACTTATCCCGTTTTAGGCAAGCTAAGTGATTGCAAGCTGATGTAATCCTACGTCAATTGGTTTCAATATGTATTAAAAAGTTTAATCAATGATAATAGTAACAAGAAGAAATTAAATATGCCGGTGAGTTCTCGGGCATTATGCTTAGGCAATAACAGTTTTCAACACCGAGTCGGAGCTGACGACACCAGAGAATTTCTGGTCCAAGAATTTCAACAACTCGACCACCTTGGATCTCAATTCGTCGTTGGCAAATTGTTTCATGTTTTCAATGTTTTCTTCTCTACCTAAAGTAGACTCGTTAATCAACTTGATTCTTTCAGCATCGGCTTGGAACACCTTAGAGAAAATTCCAACAACCTTTTGGGTATGGTCGACAATCACAGGGTTCTGGCTCTCGTACAATTTGATGATCAACTTGAAGATCGGAGCGTTTTCTTCCAACCCAGTTTCCAAAGGCAAGTGGTCCAACAATGGAGCAATAACATGTTCCAAAGGAACAGCAGACTCATGCTTCAAAGCCAATCTGGCAACACATCCAGCAGCATTGGCGTAGGATCTGTTAACAACGTCCTTGGTTTCTTCGTCATCGGTGTCAGCCTTTCTGTCAGCCTTACTCAACAATTGGAACAACAATTGTAAAACAGTTGGGTAGGTTGAGGAAAGGTCCGTAGTGCTGTGCTCGACAATCAAACCAATACCGTATGCAGCATTGCCCTTGACTTCCAAGGACTTGTCGTTGGTGGCTCTGTCAATGAACACTTGCAACAACTCAGTGCTGAATGGATTGTTGCCCTTCAACCCACCGACAATCTCAGCCAAAGCACCAGCAGAGCTAACTCTGATGGTTCTGGACTTGGAAGAAAGGTTAGCCAAGATGATGTCCTTGAACGAGCTGAAAACCTTAGCAAAGTCACCTTCCAAAGCAAGGGACAAGTTGACCAATACCTCCAAAGCAGACTCGTACAACAAGGCATCGGTTTCCGAAGCTTCTTGGTCTTCGTCACTTGGCCCTTCTTCGTCTTCGACTTGCGATGGGTGCTCCTTCTTCAAGATGGTCATCAATTGAACACATACCTTTTCCAAGGCTTCAGTATGGTTGGCATCGTCAACAAGAGCAACGGGACCGAAGCTGAAAAGACTATCAGCAATACCATCCAAAATACAAATCACCATGGAGATTTCGAATTCTTCTTCCAAGAGAGGAACGGCGACGTTTCTGACTTGTTGAATCAATTGCAAAATAGAAGCATCCACGTAAGGAGAAGCTGGCACTCCCTTAGGAGCCTTGTAGTTATCACCGTAGTGAGCCTTGAACATGGCCTTAGTAATCTTGAACAAAGTGTTCATGGCCGAGTCTCTCATACCGTAAGAGTTTTCGATTTGGTCAGCCAAGGTCTTGATAGAAGGTTCGAGATACTTAACGAAATCGGTACCAGTGCCGGTAGCCAATTCGGCCAAAGCGACGGCAGCGATTTCCTTTTCAATGGTGATACCAGTGTGGACATTGAGACCGTTAGCCAAATCTTCTTCATCGGCATCCTCGGTGAAGTCTTCCACGTTGAAAGTGTATTCACTTTGTTCCAAACATTTCAAGATTTGAGGGACGATTTGGTCCAAGAATCCAGCAAATTCTTTACCGTAAACCTTGGCCATGTTGGAAATGAAAGCAAATCCAGATTCTCTGATTCTGGAGTGTTCAGAATTCAATGAAGTGTAGGCAGCCTCCACCAATGGCTTGGCGTAGACAGAGAACGCTTCAGATCCCACGGCTCTGGCCATGGTAGAGATATTTTCAAAGGTCATGGCTCTCAACTCGATATCGTCTTCGGTCAAACCTTCGGTTTCTTGGACACTGATAAATGGCTCCAAGTATTGAACCGAATTGTTGAAGTAAGGAGTGAAGGCTTTACCACTGGCGAAGGCGGTGGATCCAATAGCAGAAACAATAGCGGATTTAAGAGAAGAAGTGTTGGCTTGTTGCAACATGTGGAACAATTTGTTCATCAATGGTTCAATGTAAGTACCCATGGCATCGTGGCTCATGAATTCAATTAATCCATCCAAAGCGAAACAAGCGTATTTGTAGGTCATGACCGAGGTGGCAGAGTCGATAATTTCAATAATCAAAGGCAACAATTGTTCGTGGTAAGAAGCAATAACGTCCTGTAAGTCGGAAGTAACGCTGGACAATGCTCTCAAGGCAGCGACTCTCACAATGATTTCAGGGTCCTTAAGACCAGCAACAATAGCAGCAATGATCTTTGGGACTTGGGTCGAGTAGTAGTCGGGAGCACCGCTCGAAGCAACACCAATACTTAACAAAGCACCTCTTCTTTCGAATTGGTTAGTCGAGGACAAGTATTTTGGTAAGATTTCAAACAATGGAGTGATAACTTGGGATGGAGGCAATTCAGCGGACAAAGAAGACACCAATCTCAACGCCAAGGAGGATGGGACGTTTTCTTCGTTTTCGTTTTCCTCATCCTCGGTATCTAATTCGGCCTCCACGTCGATTTCCTCAGAAGCAATTTGGACAGCAATCTGGATAAGGTGTGGAGCAAGCTTGTTGGACGAAATCTTGGACTTTCTCAAGCTGACACAAGAGATCAAGAATTGCAACGCGAAAGTTCTGTATTCGTCGTCCAATTGGGTGTTGGCAGAGATCTCGGCGATGAACTGAATCAAGTTGATCAAGTAGTCACCCACCAACTTGGTGTCCAAGAAAATCAAACTGTTGAACACGTTGAAGACATCCTTTGCCTTTTCAGTGTCATCGCTGGCAATGACTTCTTTCAACACTTCGACCATGTTTGGAATCGATTCCTTGAACTTGTTGGCGAGTTGAGGGTTGATCTGGCTATCTTCTTCAATGAATTGGGAAATCACGTCCAAAGACAACACAGCGTTGACTCTGATATCTCTGGAGCTTTGTTCAGTCAACAATCCGCTGAACAAACTCAAGAAGTCGCTGATGTGTGGAGCCAAAGCTGGATTTTGGGTTTCCAAAAGAGTGTACAAGGTGTAGGCAGCCATTTCCTTGGTTTGGGCATCAGATTCGTGGACTCCGCTCACCAAAGTTGGTAAGAGCTCGGGCCATTCGTTGCTTTCCAAATCGAGCTCACCGATAGCAGCAACAACTCTAGCAGAAGAGTGTCTAATGATCTTGGACTGCTGCTTGAAAGTGTTTTCCAACAACGCGTGTCTGATGGCAGGCTTGGAAGAAGCGTCGACTTTTTCCCAGTTGGAAAGCACCAACTTTCTGGCCTCCACAGCTGCTAACTGCTTCAATTGATCATCTTGGGCTGTTTGCAAGATCTGGAACAAAGCAGGTAAAGCCAATGGTTTGGTATAGAAATCCTTGGTCAAGGATTGGGATGCTTGTTTGATGACGTTAGAGTCGGGAACTAACGTCTTCTTCAAAGTCTCTTCCAATGAGGAGAGGTACTGGGCGTCCATCTTCGGCAAGGAAAGAAAAGGAAGGGGTGGGTTGGTAAAACTTTGGTTGAATCGGGTTGTGTATACTGTGAAAAAAATTTGAGATGGGGTCACGTGATCGTGGACTCGGGTCCTTAAGGTTTCCTGACGGTTTTCAATAATTACAGAAACGACGTGGTGCATGTGTTTGACGAATCATCAGGGTTAGCGGTCACCGATCGACAGAGTTCGTAAAAGGATAGTTTTCATTTGGAATCCTCGAGGAAAGGACCCCAGAATCCCGAATTTTGCTAGCCTCTTGGGTGATACAAGATTCCACCAATTCAAACTCGACTTCATAAGTACTTTTGTTACTCTCGACTCCATCATGTTCAATATCGTCGTGTCAACGAAGTTCTTGGGTGTCTATGTCTGGTATACCGACCACTGGCGTCGTATATTGTGTGTATGTGCAGGATGTTCCTTGCCCATAATATGCAGGACTCTGCCTTCGTCTAAGCACATGGACTACAGTTTGGCCAAATAAGCATTGCTTGTGACGGCACATGCTGAATTATCAAAGTCAATTTTTTATGCTCTATAAATCCCTTACATCAAATCTCCAAGATTGGAAGGCATCTCCCTGATCCGAGTAGTATAATATTTCTCCAATGCCTTCAACTCCTTTCTGTCGTCTTTCACCAATAAATTAATGGCCACACCCTTTCTGCCAAACCTACCTGATCTTCCTATTCTGTGGACGTAGTTCTCTTTATCCAACGGCAAATCGTAATTTATCACCAACGAAACTTGTTGAACGTCGATTCCTCGTGCCCACACATCGGTCGAAATTAATACCCGGGAGTTTCCGTTTCTAAAATCATTCATGATCTCGTCTCTTTCATCTTGCTTCATATCTCCATGCATCGACACCACAGTGAAATTCTGTCTTCTCATTTGTTCTGTGAGCCAATTGACTTTGACTTTGGTATTACAAAAAATTACGGCTTGAGTAATGGTCAACGAGTCGTACAAATCACAGAGTGTATCAAATTTCCAGTCTTCTTTGTCACATTGAATGTAGTACTGTTTGATGCCTTCAAGAGTAACATCTTCACGTTTCACCAAAATCTTCACGGGGTCGGAAGTGAACTTGTTAATCATTTCGAGGACGTCCCGGGTTAATGTGGCACTCACTACCACTATCTGGATGCTTGAGTTAACAGACTTGAGGATTTCGAAGATTTGTTCTTTGAACCCATTGGTCAACAATTCATCGGCTTCATCCAAGATCATCAATTTCAAGTTTTTCAATGAAAGTGCCCTTCTTTTGACCAAATCCAATATTCTTCCTGGGGTCCCACTGATGATCTGTTTCTTTGTATTCTTCAAGTTCTTGATGTCTTCATTAATCTGGTTTCCTCCGACACACCCGTAGGACTGGATCTTCATAAATTTTCCCAATTGTTGAATGACTTTCTGGATCTGGACTGCTAATTCTCGTGTGGGCGATAAAACCAATGCCTGACAGTCTTTCATTTTGGCATCAATCACCTCGAGCATTCCAATAGAAAATGTGGCGGTCTTCCCAGTACCAGACTGGGCCTGGGCAATGACGTCTTTTCCGGAGATGATCTGCATGATGGCACGAGACTGGATGGCCGACGGTGACTCAAACCCGTACTCGTAGATGCCCTTAAGAAGCAATGGATCAAGATTCATGCTCTCGAACGTGCTATGCACTTTGATCTTCGAGGAGGTCTGCGTGAATTCCAACTCGTCGTCCAAATCTCTATCGAAATCCATGATGTTCCTGGTGTATGTGTATAAGAAAACCCCGTTCTCTGGTGGTTATTTAGTCGTAAGCGATGGTCTCTGGTTTCGTGTGCCATTCATTTTTTGGGATGAGATGGCAGTGGAGTGCGTAAGTGCGTAACGGATGGGGAAGTATTGTACCTACTAAGCTGACATGTCCTCGGTGATTGTGCTAATTGGAGGTGGCCACGCTGCTGGGAAGTCCACCACGGCTCAGCTCTTGCGCCAGGAAATCGAAACTTCCATGGCCAAACGTCCCGAGGTGGAACTAATCGATCTTTGCGACTATGAAACCAAGACCAAGGATGACGAAACCGACCTTAACTCCAAAAAGAGTGCTATCACGGTGAACAAAGGACACAAGAACCGTAACTTGAAGCCATCACGGTTCCAGTTCACCGAGCTTAAACAATATATCAAGCACCAAGAATCGTTGATCGGCGCCGATACTCAGAAGATCTTTATTATTCATGGTCTTTACGCATTATATGACAAAGAACTCCGGGACTCCAGCAACATGAAGGTGTTCATAGACAGTGATGCAGACACTAGGTTAATTCGTTGGATTAGAAGGGACATTATCAATGAAAAGGAACACCCTAAGGCTTTGGAGTACGTCATCAATTCGTACTTACAAGGTGCACGTACCGAGATGAGCGACTACATCTTTCCCACCAAAGAGTTTGCCGATGTGGTGATGCCTCGGGGAGCAGAACCCAATGCGGTCAAGTTGATTTTCGATGGAATTTTGATTAATTTGAAAGATAAGAACTTGGTGTCGGCCGAGAAAATTCGGGACAACCTCAGACCCTCGGCCAATTTTGATATGGAGAAGTTCGACGATCAGAAGAACAAATTCTATGCCTTAGACTAGACAAATTGAATTTCAAGGGCCAACAGATCCACACTTCATTCCTGACTTATACGATATAGTACGAATTTGCATGTAATTAATTTTTTCAAGAATGCGTAGTCGCTCTACAATTGTTCATTGCTATTCCAGCTACAGCTGGCATTTTATTGTACATCTATCAAAGAGAACCGTTTTTAATGAACTCGGCGATCGGATCATTTTCGATGGTATAAGTGGCGAGGCTCTTAATGATTTCACCTGACACCAATTCCCTTAATTTTTTGTCATTATCGTACCAGTTTTGGATCAAATAAACCATTTCCTTGTCTTTAAGCTCACTGAAGTAAGCTTTGCTGATTTCAAAGCTATTGTGCTCGATTATCGTTTTCATTACAAAGTACAACTTTTCATAGCTGACCCCACTTCTAATGAAGATGTCAACCACCACTCCCTTTGGAATTTCTTGTGACACAGTCTTGCCTTTATCCTCCTCTGCCATCTTCAAATACTTACCAATTAACTTAATTAATTCATCAATAGGGAACACCAAGTCGTTCGATGACAATTTCAATCCCACAATCACAAATGCGTTGGTAAGCGTAATATAATATGGTTCATTCTTATTGGAATTCAAGTATTCGTAATATATTCTTTCGAACAACAATTCCCATCTCTTTAAGATATCTTCAGAGTTCTTATAATCGGAAATCTTGAACACTTCTAAGCACAAGTCGTAATATCCCAATGGGTCGGTATAATCATTAAACAAGTCGCTCACTGTCAAAATTTTATAGTTCAATGCATTGATGGCAATTTCTTTATTTTCGGCACTGATACGACTATCATTCCTGATAGTACTCAAAATATCCCACTGCAAATTACCCACTTCGAACAATTCTTGGATAATCGACGATAATTGGATCATCTTTTGCCTCAAATTTGGTGGGCAGACACAATTGCAGAACCCATTAGCTCTAGACAAATATTCGATTCTCTTGGTGAGGTCCAAGGAAAACTCAGAAATTGCCAAGGTATAAAGGATGCTTGATGCTTCGTAGAAGTTATTTCTCTTCGCATGGTACAACCACAACAAGTCGCTTAAAATTAAATTACCTTGAGACTTTTCTTGCAAAAACGGTAAAATGAATGGAGTATCGATGTCCAATAAACGTTCACTGATTCCTTGATCAATGAACCACTGGTAAAATGCATAGTGAAAGGTCTTGTCCTTGGAAGAAAAGCACGTATCATAAGTTGAATCTCTTAATTCCAAGATCTCATTAATCTCAAGTTGGTTCGATGATCCAGTAATCCTCAATGCTTCAGAATCTACTCGGGTCAAAATCTTGAAAACCAATTGATAAAGACGATTGCGTCTACTTGAAGTCGCTTCTTCTGGACGATTTGCGATTATTGGAAGAACAGAATTGGTAGTATTGGCTGCGGTGGGGTACACCTTCAGCGCCAAGTTCAACAAGAGCTCAACAGCTCCACTGTAGAATTTCAAGTCTAACATGATATCCACTGAGTTTTCAATATTTTCTAAAGTTAACGATTCATATGCTTCCTCAAACATTTTGACAGCATTCTTCAAACATTTATTTTTCAAATCATTATCGCGAGAACCAATGTTTTTGGCTCTGGTCAAGTTTTCAATTGCCTTAAAGATGTAAACATCATCAGTAGAGCAAAAAGAGCCGCAACGACCTTGCAAAGAGGAAGCGATAAGATCGATAGAACCCCCCTTGAGAATATTTTTATTAATGATTGAAGATAAAAGGTCCTTAATTAGGTTCTTCACTTCCTTTGATGGCAATAACAAGTCTTTGAAATTGAGAATCAAAAGATTCAGTTGATTAGTTAACGACAAAAACTTGAATATGTCATTGAAACTAGTTTGGTTTTCCTCAATCAAAACCATTAAGAATGATAATGCCTCCTTCATTGAATTCAACGATTTCACGATCGACGTAAAAGCAATATGTTCGGCTCTCAGGCATACTTCGTTTTCAAACTGGTTTGGATCAGATGAGTAGTTAGGTGCATTCAAGCCTTGAATTTGATTTCCATTTTCAACCAAAAAGTCAACGAGAACAATAATAGATCCAATGAAGAATTCGACTTGTTTCTTATCAATATTAAGCCCTTGAATGAGTAAGTTATCATCCTTCACACTAGTTGCATCCACTTGACCCCCCGTCAATATTTTAATATGGGGTAATGCCTTGAACACCTTTTTATTCCAAACCTCCCTAAACAATCTCGAAATAAGCAAGCAAGTACCATAAAACCGGTCACTCAATACCACTTGATCAACAGTTGGATAACCTGATTCACTATTATGGGTAAGAATTTGATGTCCAAGAGTAGTTGGGTGATCACTTAGTCTGGCGTTATTACCACATGTGGAAAATAAGATTTGGGCTTTTCTTTTAAAAAGATCATTCGAAGAATGGTGGCCATATGAACAAGCCAAATAAAGTAGCGTGGAGCAAGTCTCTTCAAACCCATTCTCTTCAATGAAATTTTCAATAGTGCTTTCATTCAAAGACCGCAAGATTTGATCCGAGGTTTTAAACTGATAGATAATAATTCCATAATTGGTCAAAATGGCAAATTTTAATGGCTCTTTGGTATATTGACTAGCCAAGACATTAGCATAACCATTAGGAGTGTTTGTAGCATTCATCGAAGGCGTAAGTTGGACGATGTCATGGATGGAAGTAAAGTTTTCAATATTATCATCCGCTCCGTAGTTGATGAACTCGGCATTCTCTACTAACTTGTTATTCTTTTTCAAAAACCCATAATTTGTGGTGGCTATGAATAACTTGTCCGATCTTTTGGTTCTCTTGACACACATGAATATACCAGGGCTAATGATTTTGGAGAATTTGGTATTTTTCAAAAGTTGTGATCTTTGCTGGTTTTCAATCAACTGCGATAAATGTTGCTTGTTAGTTGTATATGCGTCTAAATCAGTAGACACCTCGGGAACTTCTCTGGAAGGTGGAAACTTGATGGTAACAAGGTTCAATCTTAAGGACAACGAGGAAGATGTGGAATATGAACTGAAGAACCCAAACGAGCTAGGTCCACCCAATTTCAATAATATTCTGCAACCATTGGAGGTCACCGCTATTAACTGTACCTGGTTGGATTCTTCTTTCGAAATGTGCTGAATATGGATGATTTTGAACTTTTCAAATACTTTGAAATTTCCAACGTCAACAAAGAGGTTAGAAGAGCTCTTAAAAATTTGACTTGGGAGCAACTTGCTGGACTCTTGAAGTTGTGACACTTGTGTGTTCGCTATATTTGATTTCGTAGGTGTCTGTGTAGATGGTAACTTGTACACCCTAATGACAGATTTGTTAGACAAAGTGTATAAGATGTCTCTTTCCGAATCAATTTCCAATTGAGTCAAGTTCTCCGGTATTTGAGCACCATCCTTGGTTGAATTGGAGGATTCGGAATAGTTGAACAGGAAAGAGCTGCTCAATTTATTCGGTAAGACTGAGGATAGTCCACTTTTTGTCAAGCATACCTTGTCACATCTATTCTTGGTAAAAGAAGATTTGTTGGAATAATCGAGTCTCCAAATATTGATGCCGTCACCCTCTCCACTGAAATAGATATCAGAAGTCTTTGGGTTTTCAATGAAACGGTTCACTACCAAACCTTGAGTGGAAACCGACAAGTCTGGGTTAAAAATTTCCAAGTTATTGAGGGTTTTGTCGTATTGAACAATGAAGATTTGGATGCTCATGGTGGTTGCAATAAGAAGGAGATAGTTCACTTCCTTAACAAACACACCTGGTTTAGGTTTCACCAACTTCACCGTCAAGATGCTATTTCTAATCTGGTCAATGGTTAAGAATTGATTTGCTTGGTTGAATGATGACTGAGGGAGTTTATAGTTCCATAAAATCAACTTGTTGTCAACAATGATCCAGGTCCGGTCAATTTCAGGGAAAAGACCCAACCTGGAGCCACACTCGCTGGAATTATACTCATCAAAAAATTTGTCTGGCAAATTAAGTTGATTCACTTTTTCGAAAGCCGAGAATTCGCCCATTCCCTTCTCGTAGTCAAAATAGTAGTTGTCCAACCCAGTGGCGGATTTATCAAGGGTTTCGCCCAAGTACAAATCACCGGGGATCATGGAGTCTATTTTGGTCAAGTCTGTGACAAATTTGGACCCTAAACGGAGAGGCGAAAGCGTGGAGAAATTGGGCACATTGATCTTGTAGTTGACTTGATTGGTATCGAGATTCAACGGATTGAGAAACCGCTTGGAAAGATTTCCTCGAGAGGGATTGTCGACTGACGTTGCAGTTTTGTCTTGGTGAAACTGCAAGGCATCTATCGAGTCCTGCAACTTGAGGGTTGGAGTTATGACTTTCGACTCCATTGGGTTGGGATTGCTGGGTTTCTACTTAGTGATGATGTTGTTTACGAAAAAGTTTCAGTTGGTAGGTGCACGCGCACTAGTGAGCGTAAGGTGGGGCCTAGGAAAGATTGGAAGAGAAGGCTAGTAATGGAGCCCCCGAAACTAGAATGTATAACAGTTGGATAATCCCTTTGTTTTGTTGGAGGGTTCGGGGCTTCCTAGAAGAAACACAAGGATTTTTGGATGAATTTGGGTGGTGGGCCTGGCAGTGGTGGAAATGGGTGCGAAAATTGAGGGTCCATTGAAATAAGCACTAATATGTAAAGCAATAATGAGTGGTATTGTAGTTTCGATGGTTTGGTCCGTGGGAGGCGTCAGAGGGCATTGGTAGTTATTTTTCTTTCCAATATGGCCAATCAATTACATTTCAGACGCTCAGGACATGGCTCTCTACAATGAGTATCCATTATTTCAATCCAGTTTACTTCGTCCATTCAGTGTTGCCTAGAAAGAGCTATTCGGAAGGTTTACGATATTATACAACTTTGTAATTGTGAGACTTCATAATTTGGAGTTATATAATTTGGAGTTTATAATTTGGAGTTTATAATTTGGAGCTTAATGTCAATTTTCTACAATTTTCCAAAATAGTTATTCATAGCTACTACACATACTCACAGGAAGAACCGAAAATATATTAATAAAACAGTGAAGAAAGTTAAGGTCACTATATATTAAAGACCACAACCCCATGGGCATCCTTTTTGCAATAATAATCAGAGAGGGTATAAACACGTTACAGTACCAGCCGGCACCACGAAACTACTCTTGGGACTCTTCAGCTTCAGCTTCTTCGGTTCTCTTGGCGTATCTGATCACATCGAAGCTTCTTTGCTTCAAGTTGGTCAAGGTGTACTTGGAGTCCGATTGTTCGTCAATCACAGTTCTTTGTCTGGCATCGGCTTCAACAAACAATTGCACACCGGGCTTCAAGAACTTTTCGAAAGCATTGATGTGGGACTCGTTGAAAACAGACACATTGAACCAATCGGTGGTTCTGTCTTCCTCATTAGGCGAGTACTTATTGACAGCAAGCGAGTAGTTGATGAACTTGACCCCATCCTTGGTTTCCTTGAAATTGACGGAGCCCACGGTTCCGAGAATTTGCACTCTGGCAAATGAAGGTCTAACGAACGAAGTGGAGAAGTTACGGAGTTGTCTAAGCATCACGAAGGGTTAATTGAATAGGATTATTGTAGATAGCTAACGCGTGGAGGGCGATTTTTACGTGGATTGGCACCCGCGGGGCCACTGTTGTG
This sequence comes from Suhomyces bolitotheri, assembly GCA_030568555.1. Classification (NCBI taxonomy): domain Eukaryota; kingdom Fungi; phylum Ascomycota; class Pichiomycetes; order Serinales; family Debaryomycetaceae; genus Suhomyces; species Suhomyces bolitotheri. Next base: position 21,582 of record JAJMGH010000018.1, read on the forward strand.
GTCTGGTATCGGTACACGACCCCCCCAGAGAGCTAGCGGTGCGCCCACGACCCTGTCATACAAATCCAGGGAGTGCGATAAGATACACACCATAACTCCTTATCAGAGTGTTTTGTATCAGAATCAATCGATAGACGTTACAGTAAGTAAAACATGGAATGGGATGGCCGAGTTATTGGCGGGATGGCTGGAATTGACCTCACTAGTGGGCCGGATCCTGTCGGGAAGCGCCTTTGCCACCTGCCACCCCGAAGGGGCAGCATTAGACGGGTATACACAGGCTCCGTTTGATCCTACCAGATATCAATAGTAAAGGGAACTGTGACTAACAATTTAGATGAGATCACAATTTAAAGACGAACATCCATTTGGTAAGTACTTTGACACGGATTGGGGCTAGTGGGTGGCGTCCCCAGTGGGTTTATGGTGCGAGCACAATACTAACATTATAGAAAAGAGAAAGGCCGAAGCAGCCCGGATCTCGGAACGGTTCAGCGACAGGGTGCCAGTGATTTGTGAAAAGGTGGAGAACTCAGACATACCCGAAATCGACAAACGGAAGTACTTGGTCCCGGTGGACTTATCGGTGGGCCAGTTTGTATATGTGATTAGAAAGAGAATCAAGCTTCCTAGTGAGAAGGCGATTTTTATCTTTGTCAACGATATTTTGCCTCCTACCTCGGCCTTGATCAGTGCTATCTACGAAGAACATAAGGACGAGGATGGTTTCTTGTATGTGTTATACTCGGGCGAAAATACGTTTGGGCAGGTGGACCTCTCGGAGTTAGACTTCACAGACTTGGATGGTTACACCGGGCCATGATGTTACCAAACAGGGCCCACACACCGCACTGGATTGCGGTAAGCCCGTTCCATTTTTGTTTTATTGGCCGGTGGTATATGATTCATGGTATAGCGATTAATATGAGCAGTTACAAAGTGTAGACGGGGACACAGTCCTCGATCCCAGCTACGTTGCAGAGATCAAGACATTGAGCCACTGCTAACAGTAGGGCCATGGGTGGACATATGGTGACGTTTGGGCTGCCATCGGCGTTTAGAGGCCATGAGTCACGTGCCTGAATACGCTAGATAGCCAATTTTTCATGTAAAATCTCCCCTTCGTTCCATGCAATAACGGTCGTCTACGCCAAATGTCAGTGTTTGCCGACGACACAGAGTCCTCGAAGCTCCCTCGGTCGTCCCGTTTCTTCAACCAGTCGGCCTTACCCGATATCCGCACATTTCAACTCTCTAAGAACAATAAACCGGTAGCATTCAATGGACAACAGACCAATATCACCTACAATCCTTTCAATTTTCCTCAGCTGAAGACTAAAGCCAATTTTCCGTTGGACTTCTTCCATTTGCCCAATAGAATCCACCTCACCGACCTTCCCACCAGCGAGACCCCCGAGCCAGGTTCCATACCGTCGTATAAACTCGATGACACCCACGCCAAAGATCCCATTAGGTTCTTTGAGAGTGTTGCAGAGGAAGCCAGACAATATGGGGCCATCAAGGTCAAGATTCCCGTGGTCCAGGACAACCTCTTGCGGTCGAACTTCCAGATCAACTCTGACTTATTCTGGTTTCAAAGTAATCGGCTATTAAATAATACCACCCAGGATGAACTCACAAGCCGCTTACAGTTCCATTCCGAGCTCATCAAATTCCACATGTCCTTCGACAAAAAGGACGAGCCCGCTACTGTTCTTGATGGCCAGTTGGATCTCCAGGAACCTGACAATAACGATAGCCAGGATACCCAGGACACTCAGGTGGACACTCCAATGGATACCCAAGAAGATTTGGTAGCATTGGACGAGCAGCCTGTGGACCCGGCTTCCTCTGTTCCAGTGAACCCACCACTGCAACTGTTGAGCCATATTCAAGTAATCGATTCTCAAACAGCAATTGGTACCCAAGATGAGCAGCGAAGGGAACCGGTTCCTAGTGCCACGGTGCAAAAACCTACTTCCATTACCAACCTCTTGAACTCGTTAGAGTCTCCATCGGTTTCTTTGCAGACCTCGGGATCCCAAACCAAGGAGCCTTCCCCTAGCATTAAAGAAGAACCTTCCAATACTTCTATTTCCAGCAATGACTCAATAGCGAAACCAATAAAACTGGAGCTGGTGACAGATGATTTGAAGGACTTGTCAAAAGAATCGACTAAGTCTGTCCCCAAGAAAAAGCAAGTGCCGTCATTTTTGCTCAAATTGCCCATGATAGATAAACGACCCATAGACTTATACAAGCTTTTCCGATCGGTCGTAATACGAGGAGGGTTTGTCGAAGTTATTAACAAGAAACTATGGGCCCAGATAGGCCGGGAGTTGGGCTACAAGGGCAAAATTATGACCAGTTTGAGCAGCTCGTTGAAGTCATCATACCAACGTATTTTGTACCCCTTTGAAATACAACTAGGCAGGAAGAAGTATGAACTTGCCGGTGTAGGGTATCTTCCAGAACATTTAAATAGCAAGAATGGAGCTCTGGAAAATGTCGAGTTTTCACCCGAGCCAAACTCTAATGGGAAGAGAGAAATAGTTCCACATGAAGTAACCGGCAAAAAACCACGACCATCTCAAGCACCACTCATAATAGGATCAGGAATCGATTTTCAGCGCTCTGCCCGACTCAAGGGCTCCAAGGGTATACTCATGAACATGCCCCACTTAATAGACATCAAACAGCCCATCTTATTTTCAGTCAAAGATGAAGATAACTCGTCCACCAAAAAAGGCAAAAAGGCGTTGGAAATTATCGAATCTCCCATATTACCACAAAACCAGCTAAACCATTCGTTAGCAAATTTGGTTAATAGCTCTTCTAACAGCTACCAGGACGAGCCAAGTCTCAAAACCGTACCTAAAATTGCCTCCATATATTCCATGAGACAGTTTATGGAAAAGGACTTGAAGTTTCAAGAATTTATCGTTCAACATAACGCGGCTTTATTCAACAAAATGTCTTCAAACTTTCCCAGCTTCTACCACTTCAATGAACCAAATATGCCGATCCCAGAAAGAAATTTCATTCCTTTTGAAAAGTATGAGGAACTATACTGGAAATTTGTCCTGAATCAAGAAAGTGACCACCCGTTATTGAAGGACGGCCTCGAACTCGAACATGGAGAGAACCTTCTCAGTCTAATTCATGGGTCGGGATTTGTCAAGGTCGGCGATGACTTGATGAACTATAAAAACAATTTAAACAACCTAAACATCAATGCTTCTAGCAATAAAATTATTAATACGGCAAATAACAAAATTATATCTTTTACTTCTAGCAATGGAAGTCCTCTCAATTCCACCAATCTAGTTGGGACTCCCTCCGGCTCGAGTGGATCAAGCAATGATGTTGACCTGTTCAATACTGACTACTATATTTCCAACATTCTTCAATCTGCTATGAATCCTTGGAACTTACACAATTTGCCAGTACTTCCAAACTCGCTTTTTGGCGCCTTATCTGAAAGTGACATCAACAACCAGGACATGACAAACTCTAGAATCAACATAGGAATGACTTTCAGCACCCAGAATTGGAAATGTGAAGACCATTTCACCCAGTTGATTAACTATCAATTTTTCGGTGCTCATAGAAAATGGTTCTTTATCCCCGAACTGGAATTTGGTAAGTTCGAACAATTGGTTAGGGAACTCAATGAATCAAATACCGATAGGGTGAATATCAATAATGACAAATGGCCTGTGGATGAACTATTGGATTTGATCAAGGGCAATGAATCCGCAGACATGAAAGTATTGGAGTATGATACGTTGATCAACTCGTTGGAGAATATGATCAATCCTTTTCAAGATAAACGGTTGCCTCATTCCAATCCCCATTACCAGAAGCTTATTGATCACAAGGGTAAGCGAGTACGGCTTAATCAAGACTTCTTAATCACTCCCGAATTATTGGACCAGAAGGGAATCAAATACACCACTACTATTCAAAAGCCTGGAGAATTTGTCATCAAATGTCCCAAAACATATTCGTTAACAGTTTCATTCGGGTTGAATTTTAGTGAGGAAGTCAACTTTGCTACTCAGCTGTGGTTGCCATATGCTATTGAAGGAGAACGCTGGTTATCCCAGCAAGCCATTCTTCCGAATTTCCTGATCTTCAAGCTCTTGGTCAATTTGATTCAATTGTATGATTCTGGAAAAAGCATTGGATTCAATTCACTGATATATTCTAAAGTGGGTCTATTTTATGAACACTTGTATCAAGAGGAACTTGACACTAGGACCAAAATCAGAAAGCTCAGAATAAAAGAACAGATAATCGATAGTGAAGACACGGCCCAATCGATTTCCGATGATGATTTTGTCAATACTTTCCCTTCGAAAATTGTTCTTATCGATCGTGAATCTCATCAGGCTTTTAATTTGGATCCTAAAAGGTTCATCGAGCACTACGAAGAAAAGACCATACCGTTTGAAAAGTTCATCATTGAATTCCACTTGTTTTGCTCTGACGATAAATTGAGAAATTTCTCTAAGATTCTTAGTGGATACTCAATTGACTATGAGCAATGGACTGAGAACTATGAGAAGACAATGTCAGAAAACAACGAACTTGCTCTTAAGGTATATAAAAGCTTGTTAAGTGATGGGGAACGTATTTATTCTGCCATTTCATCTGCCAATTTCCTCATAGGAGGTAGTTCCGATGAGGATAAAAAGAAGATCACTGAGTTGAACAAGTTTAAAAATTACATTGAAAACTTAAGACTGTTCATTGAAGATGCAAATAAATTTATTGAAGAGTGCCAAAACTTGTTGTCAATAAAGCATCATCAACGGATTAGATCGGGGAGCGAGTATCAATCCTCAAAGGGATTAGAAGATCTCGTCCGATTAGTCGACAGAATATCTACCCTAAACTTTTCGTGCCCGGAAATTGATCAGATTCTCGAACTCAGGGCGGAAATAGAGAATTTTGACAAGGCCTCTAGAATGCTATTAACTAAAAAGAATAGATCTATGAAGGATTTTGAGGATTTGATTGATTTAGGTGAAAGTTTTGGCATTGATATACCATCACTAAGCTTCTTGATCAGAATAAGAGATAGAATGAACTGGCTCGCCAGATTTAAACTCATTGAAAAAGGTGACGATCCTTTTAGTGACAAAAAGGAAATCTTTACCTTGACTCACCTTCAAGAATTTTTTGACACTGGGTTAAAAATATTATCCGAAGAGGATATCTCAAAGGCAATAGAACTTGAGAAGATTCTCGATAGCAGTATTCAATTCAATAAGCAATTGACAGACTTTTTGAAATTCGATTTGATTGATGATTTAGACCTTGAGGAATTGAAACTGTTTGTTAGTAGATTCCAAAGTGAGAGGTTATTCGTTGGACTTGAGAACTATAATAATCTTACCACCATACACCTAAACTCCAAATTAATCCAGCAATACCAAAAGATACGGAAAACGCCAGACGTGAAATATTCCTATATTGAATTAAGGGCGTTGCAAAGTAACTTACAAGAGGCTGGACTCAAGTTCAATTCTCATGAGATTGTTAATAAATTATATCTTGCGGCAGAGTGGGTTTATAAATCATGGGAGGAAATCCGCGATAAAAAGGTCGTTACCACTCTAGGCAAAGAGGTTGATCTTAAGCATTTGAATTCAAAATTGACATTGGAGGGGAGATTTATTGAAAAAATGTACCAAGTACTTTATAAAAATGAGTTTTCATTTGCCCCTGAAGATAGCCATGAAATATCGTCCTCGTACCTAATGAAATTTGCCGAGCCCAATGAAGAAATAGCTCCAACTTATTACTGCAATTGTCGAGAATATGAGTACGGTACCATGATTGAATGTGACAAATGTAACGAGTGGTATCATATAGTGTGTGTGACTAATGCAGCCGAACACGAAGAAAATGAGGATGATAATTATACTTGTCCAGTATGTCTGTTAGTTGAGTCCGATAGTTCAAGTGATGATTCTCTCCAAGAGAAGTTTACTTGGAAGAGATTCAAAGAGATATTAGAGGAAGGAAGACAACTCTTGGTATATCCACCCAACGAATTGAATTCCATGGAGGAGGTGTACACCGGATTGAACCAGCATTATGAAGCCATGAGACAATACGTTGATACTGCCAAAGCCTGTGAGAAATCAGTTGAATTCAAACTCGATCTTTTCAAATTCATCTTGCGTAAATTATATGGGGCTGGGATTTTGTTTGAAGATTTATTACTTGAGGTCTTGGCCATGTCTAGAGACGAACTTAAGAATGTGGTTAAGGTTCCTTCTGCTCAACCTGTTGAGATAGTCGATGCCACAGCTGTTGATGGGGAAAGACTGAATATTCTCGAGGAGAATGGCATTAATTCCGAAACTAGCAGTGGTAAAATGAGCCAAAATGAACAAGATGTGGAACTCACTAGTGTTCTGGTTCATTCGGCTGAGCTGCAATCAGTAGAACCAAGTGCTCAATTCAATCAAGTTGGCGCTTCGGACAATTCAGTAAATGGGAGCGTTAGTACTGAGGCTGTCTATGATTCTACTGAGGTCCCCAATAAAGTACCCAATCAGGTCCCCAATGAGGTTATGGGTGATGCCGCCAATAAAGTTTTGAAGGATGGAGTTTCCGTGCAGAGTGAAGGTTTGAACAAGCATACTGCTCAGATTTCTACTGAGGTTCCTAGCGAGAGTTCCAATGCCTCCAGCGGAGTTCCTGATGAAGTTTATACTGGAATCCAGTCCGAGGCACATGCCGAAATACATCCTGGAACTCCAAGATCTCAACCTCAAGAAACCATTACTGAACTCATAGTTCGGAATGAGCCCGAGGCACCTATTGGTCTAATTTCTGAGGTCATTTCTACTGCAACTCCCCTTGTGTTGTCCCCTAATGAACCTGTTTCTACTGAGACTGTTCCGAATGAAACTGCCCCTACTGAAACTGTTGCTACTGTTGCTGCTGAGCCCATTCCAGCTGAACTTGTTCCTAATGAGTTGGCTCCTATAACTGCATCGATTGATAAAATCACTAACCATCGCTCTACTGCTCAAGACCAGTTAGCGTTGAGCAGCAATGCTGAAAGACCTGAGGAACAAGTGGATCTCCCTCCCAATACGGAGGGTGTAGTTGAAACTTTGGGGCTACCTCCAAATGGACCTGCTGAGTAGTCCATGCTTCACTTTACTTTCATTGATGGTATCTCATAGTGTGCGATAACTCACGCGTACATAGATAGAACTGTAAATAAACGCGACTTTCTACCAAACCATACCCCAGTAATGAGCACAGAGAGACTCTTAGAAGACGTAATAGACAGTGGTTGGACCAAGGTCAGCAGTAGTGATTCTACCTACGTGAGTCTGATACCACAGCTTGTCCGGGAGCTCGAAAGAACCATGAAAATCCCATCATTATTCACCACATCAGAATCCAAACTCCTCGATGAATTGATACGAAGAACTCCTACGATGAAGGTTTACCGAAGAGAGGTCAAGGACTTCCTCCTCAAGCTTACAAAGTATCCCAGTTTTGAGAAACTTTTGAGTGAACGATTTCGACTTAGTTCAACCGACTTGAGACTCAGAACTTCTTCAACACAAACCTATAATTACGACCCACCGGTCCACAAATATTCCAGTCATAGAACATCGGTGAAGCCAGAAAGGAGCTATAGTCGACCATTGTCACCCGCATTATCTCCACCCTTAAAGAGCTACACTAAATCCCACTCATCGGCCAATGATTATTCTTCAACGCGATCCAAAAACACGATTGAAGACCTCGAGAGTGAAATTTCAAGTTTACAACGATACGTCAAATCCTTGGAGGCCCAAATACGATTTAAGCCCGACACCTCGGCCAGAAGATTGTTGGACCGCGAAAGAACCATAAAAAGCTTGGATAAGCTCTGCAAGGACTATCAGAGAGACCTAGAAAAATCGAAACAACGAGATGCAACCACCAAGTTGCAGATGGATCAGATGATCGAAAGCATCAACCAGCAGGAAAGATTAATAGAGAGCTTAAAATCAAAATTAAATCTTGACCAAGTTTCCAAAGATTTCAAAATTGAGGGTCCCAGTACCAACCTCAAAGACTTCCTAGTTAACCTTCCATTCCTCAAACAGTACTACGCCTATTTTAAATACAAGCAAGATTCAAAGAACATAGGACTTCTTGTTCTAAATGGGTTGACGCTATTTTTAACTGTCATTATTATTACTAACTTCTTGCAATTTTTGTTATATCTTCTATCATGGCTCTTTGCCAGATCACCAGAGTCTGCCTACGTTTATGACAATTACGGAAATCACTGGTACAATGCCAAAAGCACGTTCCTGTGGTGGAGAGAAATCGAATTTCTTGAATATTCGGTGTATAGAATAGGCGAGTGGATGGGACAGTAAATATTGTAATATACAAAAGGTTCAACTTTCATTAATACATATAATTATTGAAAGATTACATTAATTACGGTGACTATAGACATCCATTCTCCAATATAATCATTCTCAGGAAGAAATAAAGGAGTTATACAAAACCAAAAAAAATCCCAACCAAATCTTCAGCACGCTTAGTTCATTTGCTTGACCAAAGCGTTGATGAAGTCTTCTCTGTTACCGGTGTCACCACCTTGGATGAAGTGTTGGAACTTTCTAGTTCTGAAACCACCGTTAGGGTTAGACAACTTGAATGGCCACAAGAAGTTGTTGACTTGCTTGAAGTTAGGACCAACGGTGTAAATTTCGTGGATCAAATCTTCAATGGACAAGATGTTGTAAGCCTTCAAGCTGGCTTCAATGATGGCATTGTCAGACAAAGCAATTCTTTGCTTGTTGATCTTACCGAAACCTCTCTTGTAGACCAAGTGTCTGATGGTAGCCAAAGATGGGTAACCGTAAGCAATGTATGGTTCAGCCAACTTAATCAATTCGGCGGTGGCCTTGGTCAATCTGACGAAAACACCGGCGTTGATTTGGGTCAATCTCAACAATTGCAAAACCTTTCTTGGCTTAGGTGGGATCTTGTTGATACCCTTGATTCTGATGACGAAAACCAACTTTGGTTGAGCATCAACGTAGTAAGAACCAGCAGCCTTGGCTTCTCTCTTGGCGGTGATGACAGAACGAGCGGCTTCAGCGTATTCCTTTTCGTAGGCAGCGTTTCTGTCGTGGATAGCCTTTCTCTTTTCTTGGGCAGCCTAAATAGTTAGTATTAATGATTCATGACAATGTTGTGCAGAGATTCTCTCAGTCCCGAAAGATGGTTAACTGATAGACAGCATAGCCGCAGCTAGTCATATACGTGGTTGAGTATCATCTTCAAAAACCTCTGACAGTTTGGTTCAGTAAATAGTACATACAGATCTACGAGCAACCTTGGCGGCAGCACGTTCTTCGGCGATCTTTTGTTGAGCCTTTTCCTTCTTGATAACGGATTCTGGTTTCAAAGTGCTAATTTGTTAGTATACGCTAGACAAACTGAATTGCTAGCAACACAATATGCTCCTCTGGAAAGTTAAGAAGCTGGTCGTGGCATGAGGTCCGGAAAGGTCCGTCATTGGATATGGAACTGAGCCGCCAGCTCATTCCATTCCCCACCCAGGCTTCTAGTAATACTCAGAGGAAAACAGATGTGTCAGGCATTGGCTAATAACGAAGATAAATGAATATAATTCGGCTGCAAGACAATCTGGCTTTCCCACGGCATTGGCTGACTAGACAAGCTAGTCTGGTAACGCACGTTACCCATATTCATAATCGACATCATCAGACATCCGACACGCTGACGCTTATCGTGTTGTCAGTGATGGTAAGGGTGCACATACGTAGCCATCTTGTAACTGTAGTTGAAGTATGAAAAACTGGATGGTGATGGGTCTTTATAGCAGTGCGCACCAGCAAATTTTTCAGATGAGCAGGTTACCCGGCGCAGGGCAGAAGAAAACAATTTTGCCACGTGCGGATGCGGGTTTCTGGGGCTCATGCCCTAAGGTATAAGTTCAACACTGATAATCAGTGGCATTGACACAGTCGGAAGGGGCGGTTGTATGTGGGGTGAACAAGATTAACGGCGTGTAACAGTGATTAATTGTCTCGGGCACTGGCTTCAAATGGCACTAATACTGGTGTCCCAGCTGTCAAACATACTTTATCTTCCCAAATTCACACCCGGTTGAGTGCTTCTAATACCTGGATGAAGCCTATTTCCTCGGCTTGTTGCTCTGGGAATGCATGTATGGATTCTGTTTCCCCAATTGCCGTAATTTCCTTATCTATACAAATAGATATTCATATCAGTATTTTGGTGGTGAGCCCTGTGTCCCCCCGGATCCTACTGCCAAATTGGAGACGGTAGTGAGATTAGATTCCACAAGCTAAATTAAAGAACAATTGTATAAATTGCTAAATGGATCTGTAACGTAGAAGTATATCCATATTTTCAACATGGCCTCTATCAACTATGTGGAAAGCCTGAAAATAAGAGAAAAGGGTACTGATTCGCCTTACGAAATCACCGAATTGCACAATGATGAACAGCTCTTGGCTCAGATCGGGTATAAGCCTGAACTCAAAAGAAGGTTTTCCAAAATCCAAGTATTTGGAGTGGCGTTCTCTATCATGGGGCTCTTGCCCAGTATAGCCTCTATTCTTGCCCAGGGCCTAGTTGCTGGGCCCGCGGGGCTACTATGGGGGTGGGTGATCAGCTCAGCTCTAATTTTTACTATTGGTTTATCAATGGCTGAGAACGGGTCTTCGCAGCCAACCTCGGGTGGATTATATTACTGGACAAATTACTATGCCCCTCCTCGGTTCAAGACGGTGTTATCGTTCTTGATAGGCAATACCAATTCCATTGCTCTTATTGGTGGGTTGTGCTCTGTTGACTACGGGTTCGCTCAGGAGGTATTGGCTGCGGTGGTGGTTGCGAAAGATGGTGACTTTAACATCACTTCGGCCAAATTGTACGGTATTTTCGTTGCCTGTGTGATGGGACACATCTTAGTTACCTGTCTTTCCTCCAAGAACTGTGCTTACTTGCAAACCACCTCCGTCTGTGTGAACCTTGCTTTGGTTGCTTTGTTTTTGGTGGCCTTGCCTATTGGAGCTAGCGGAAATTTTAGATCAGCAAGGTTTGTATTCACTGACTTTGATTCTTACTCCGATTGGCCGGTGGGGTGGACACAATTAAGTGCTGCCTGGCTACCTGCCATTTGGACAATCGGAGCATTCGACTCGGTGATTCATGTCAGTGAAGAAGTGAGAGATGCTGAAGGTACCATTCCGTTTGGAATTTTGGGCTCCATTGGCTTGTGCTGGGGTCTCGGGACAGTAATCTTGATCATGACGTTGTTCTGCATGCAAACCACTGATATTTCCGGCCATTACATGGAATCAAAGTTCGGGTTTCCTATGGCTCAAATTATCTACGACTGTCTCGGTAAAAAATGGACCATTGCATTTATGGCCCTTATGGCATTTGCTCAATTTTTAATGGGGGCCTCAATCCTAACCGCTATTTCTAGACAGATTTGGGCATTTGCTAGAGATAACGGATTACCATTTTCCTCAATCATCAAGAAGGTTAACAAAAAGCTTTCTGTGCCAATTAATGCGGTGTGGTTCGGTGGAATTGTCAGTATCATAATCGGGCTATTGGTATTGATTGGTCCGGTAGCTGCTAATGCCTTGTTCACGTTGTATATTGCTGGCAATTACGTGGCTTGGGGCACACCTACCTTGCTTAGATTGACAACTGGAAGACACAAATTTCAGCCCGGAAAGTTCTACTTGGGTGATTTTTGGAGTCCAGTGGTGGGATGGATTTCTACCGCCTTCGTCGGGTTTACATTTTTTATGGTGCTTTTTCCTGCTACCAAACTGACCGATTCAAAGAGTATGAATTATACTTGTGTCATCACCCCAAGTGTGTGGATCTTGTCTTTGATATACTATTATGTTTATGCCCATAAAGTGTATCATGGTCCTTGCAAGACGGTGGAAATATCAGATGAACTGTCCATTGACTCCTTAGGAGCTGTGGAAGTTATTTTAGACGATTCTCAGGTGAAAACGAAAGTCTAGTTAGATCTCCTACAACGGTATTTTGATAATCTTATATGTAGTGTAAGAAGCTGTATATTCTAGTCATACTAATCTAGTATCCGAAAGTGTAGTCTCCCTGGATCCATCTGTTAACCATATCAAGAGCATTCTCAGGTTGGTCATATGGAACCATGTGTCCGGCATCATAGACTCTCAAGAAGGTAAATTTGTTGTAGTTCTTCACTTCACCGGCCAATTTGTTATCTTTAGAGTGCCATGGTTGCAATGGAGCCAGCTGGAACTGCTTGTGGCCACTATAGTCCAAAGCATCAGACCAGGCGTGATTACCTAACCAGTTACAGATATAGTCCTTGTCACCAGCATAGATCAAGACTGGAATGTCCTTCTCCAATAATTCGGCAACATATTGTTGAAATGGCTTTCCTCCATCACCACTCTTAACAAAGTTAAAGAATACCTTATCATCGCAAGAAGTGAAACTGTCAACATTGGCACCAACAGCCTTTCTGACAAACTCCGTGGTCAAGTAATCATCGATATATTTCATTGCAGAGTAGCACAAACCTGAATTGTCTTCACATTCTTTTCTGATATCATAGGGGTTTAATCCGGTTTCGGAATAATACTTGTAAAGTTTCGAGTTACAGAAAGTATCTGCTGGCACACATGTAACAGCATTTTGAAACTTGTAGCACAAATCCATCAAGAAGGCACATTTTGGATATTCATGTTGCATGTCGTTACATTGTTCCTCGGATAATACTGCCTTGTATCCACCTTCACCGCAACCCATAGGCTTGTAACTAGCAAATTGCACCAAGGGGTCAGTTATACCGTTACCAATTAAAACCGATTTCAATTGGAACGATCTGTCGGCATTGCTCAAGATTTCGGAAGCAAATTTAGGGATATAGTGGCCAGCGTAAGATTCACCGGCAATGTGGAAGTCGTTCTTAACGAATTGTGGGAACTTTTGGAAGAACAACTCCAAGAAAACGTACACATCTTTGGCGGCAGCGGCAGTGGAGTCGACTTGTTCACCGTCGGTGTACGAGTATCCAACACCGACCGGTTGGTCTAAGAAGATCACGGAAGCATTGCTATTCCAGGAATGAGGGTTGAAAACAGGTTGAAGGGTAGCATTGATCAGGGAAGGGCCCAATTCGAAAAATAACCCTGTAGCAGAGGAGCATCCCGGGCCACCGTTGAGCCACAAGATAATAGGGTCATTTTTAGGGTCATTTCTTGATTCGAAAAACCAGTAGAAGAAATGTTTGTCCAACTGATCCACATCCAAGTAACCGGTGTATTGTTTGACAGAATCTAAACCAAGGGCTTCGGGGTTGTTTTCCTTGACTCTCATCGAGTAATCGGGATAGGCTTTATTTTGCACCACATTGAATCCTGCTAAGTTCTGCTTGAACGTGTTGCTCATGGATTTGGAGCTGACGGCCTTGTTCTCATAGCTATTGATCAAAGCACGGAGCTCATCGTGACTCATTGTCTGCTCCATTTGCTTCCAGGCGTCGACAACTTCTTTATTTTCCAATCCTGGACCTTTCAATTGGCTCAATGGCAGCTGGGAAGGGTCATGGTCATGGTCATGAATAACCACGGCATCATCGTTGGGAGAAGCACCAAATGAGACGCCGTTGACGAACAGAGGAACCAATTGGTCGATTCTGTTCCAGAACCCCCCGGCATGGGCAAGGTTGGCAGCTGCAATGCCCCCGACTATGGTAGAAATCTTCATTAGGGAACAGCAAGTGGAATACCAATGACTTAAGTGGCGGCTTTATAAAGGGGTATTAACTGCTGGTGCGGGACAAACGATGTGCACTCCGCAGCTTATGGCCTGTGAATTTGTATGAGAATTCTCTGGCTAATGAGAGTCTTGAAGATAAGAGAAATACCGGGGCAATTTATAGTTGTTTGGGGGTCACTGGTGAATCAAAATAGCCCGAACTCAATTAGCCCATTCGTTCCTTTTATCGTTTGATTCGCTTGTACCTTCATCCTACTGCTGGACTCAATCATAAACGTCGTACGGACCCTACCGCTTCTGTTTGTGTCACCTGCCAAACACTTGGCTCCACCGCCAACTGCCGCAGACATCTACGGCATCTCTTATGTAAGCACGGATATATGACCAGGATAAATCACTGGGAAGTAGACATCGGATTTAGCCAAGAAATTAAAGTGTTAAGCAATAGCACGATCAAGAATAATATCTCAACCAAGAAGTTACCTTCCAAAATAATGCAACCGAAATATAGACAGCCAAGCAATATTTCTCTATAGAAGCAAAACTGCAATCAAAATGTGAATTGAACCAAGGAACAATATGTCACCAAGAATTTTGGTGCAATGAAGAAATAATTCAAGAAGAAATAATTAAGAAGAAATAATTCAATCAAAAGATAGTGCAATCTTCGGCCCTGTCGTATCCTCATTTTACAAAACTACAAATGTTATTTCTTATGCAAATGAGTCTTGTCAAGCATATTCTTAATAAGTGAGTCTATGGTTTTAGAAGTAAACATGTAAAATTAATTATTCCAGAAATGAGGAGTCTTTCTTGTTGCCAGTAACAACAATAGTCTCCTCTATCAAGGAGCTGAGATCGTCCAGAAGTTCCCTTCCGTTAGTATCGTACTTGCTATCCCATTCCTCGAGTTCAGACAATGGAACTTTTACCACAGTATGCCCACGCTCACCATTATCCAAAACGTAGTACAATTGTCTGTGGGCATATTTGTAAATTCCTGGTAGAACAAATGCCCAGACGAAATAGTAGAAGAAACACAAAGCAAATATACCCAAAGTAGTCAAAGCATAAGTGGCATAGAAAAAGGACACATCCGAACCATTCAAACTCTTTCCTGTAGGAGGGACGAATGACATGGCAATAACAAACAATTGGTACAAAATCATGATAATAATAATTGGCATTGGAGTCTTAAACCCTTCGAATCCCAATCCTGCCTTCTTTCTTTGTCTTCTGACAAGAAGCAAACCAATAACCAAAAGCAAATTGAATATGTAGAGGGAGAATGAACCAATATCGACAACAAAATTATAAGCATCCCCTGGAGGAGGGGCGACCAACACGATGAAATTGATGATGAAAAAGGCAACCACTGGCAAAACTGGGGTTCCAAAAGGTTTAGTAGTGACCCAAAGCCTTGAGTATGGCAATACACCTTGTCTACCACATTCTCTCAAACTTCTGGATTGACCAACAGTCACAGCTAACAAATGGCCTAAAGCTGAAAGAGCCACGAACACGTCAAGTGCTCTGGTTGCTGCTTTGGTGCCAAATACGTTTTTGAAAAATTGGGACGAAACCAAGGAACCAGCCTTCTTAATTTCGTCAATATCGTGGATCCCGGCGTAAAATGCAGTAATGACCAAGAGATAAAGAATGAAAATGGAGAACATTATGGCGGGAAGGAAATAGCGGAAAATATTCTTCGTCTGTTTAGGATTCGATTCACCAGCTAGATTAAAGAGATATTGCGTGCCATTATAAGAAAAGGTGACTTTAAGAATGGCACTAGCAATTGCATTCCCATTTCCTGTGACAGTTCCCTCCCACGAGTTTTCAAAAATGCTTTTAGGGTTTTTTACTCTCGTATTCCCACCAAGCACAACTAGACCGGTGATAGCAATGAAAATAACAAACACAAGTTTGACAAACCCAAGAAAATTTGAAACCTTGAGAGCAAGTCTGGAGTCTGCAATCACTAACAAAGAAACAAACGCCAATACTGCCGTGCCCACACCTCTTTGCTCCCATGCAGTTGACTTGTGATCTGCTGCCGACATAATGTATTGCGCAAATGCCACCGCAGAGGAGGTGGAAAAGGATAAGATGACATTAATAGCAGCGTAAACACTCGAAACCATGAACTGTGGTTTAGGGAATGCTTGTTCCAAATACACCACCTGGCCACCGGAACGACGCTTGAAGTAGGTGACAAATTCAATATAAATGAAAATCAGGAAAATGGCGATAATAAATCCCGAGATCCACAACACATAACTAGCTCCAATGGAACCGATGGAAGAAACCACCGAGGAAGGGGTTGCAAAAATACCCGTACCTATCACCCCTTGAAGGGCAGTGAAATAAGCAGTGAAATAGTCGATATTATATCCCAAAGGGTTTACTCCCTCTACTGGAGCTCCCACAGAGAGCTGAGCATCTGAAGAAGCATCGCTATCCTCATCATACCCTTCTTCTTTAGGTCCTCCCACAAAGGGTGTCACGGCTTTTCTCCAGAAGCTGGTCATTAGTAGAGATTGTCTGGCACTTCTTTTTTTGTGCCAGCTACGGATCTGCTATGATCTTATATAAGATGGTTTCTTGTTCTGACAATATCTACACCAAATTATCTATGGTTGTGAGATTCTGCCACAACGGCACAGAACTGCCACATTAATGGAAGATAAAGGTATATGTATATTTTCACGGACAAAGTTTTGAGGTTTCCTGTGGCTGGGGCTTATTCCGAACGGCACCTTTTATCGGAATATACTACCTGTGGGACCCTCGCACTCGGCAATTGTGGCTGCGAAATTTAGTGTGAATTTAGTGTGCAATTTCGTGTCAATCAAATAATTCCGATCAAACTATTGGAAGTGGCGGTCCGTTGCGTTTCCGCCTTTATATTTACCAGATTTGGATTTCAGAGACGTTGAAACGTGGTGTATTGGCTCCCTCATTACTCTTTTCAGGTCTGTCTATTATCGGGGCTGCCACAGAACCTCTGCCACAGAATCTGGTCTAGGTTACCCATTAATTCTTTGAATATTGGACCAAGACAAGCCGGAAGTGTTTTCATTTTTTTAGACTCATTAAAGTTAACACCCACGCGGTTCACGCAATATTGAGGTGACTTGCTATTATGTTGCTGAACATTTAGCCCTGGTGCACCAGTATAATAGTTTGCGGAACTCACGAAAAATTGCGTATGGTAGACAACGGAAATAACACCACATATAAGATTGCGGCTGTATTCGAGCAATGTTACATCGAAATTAAGTGTATCAGTGCTATTGGATCAAGGTTGAATTAAACTTTGTGCACATTTTTTATTAATTTATCTTTGATTGGATGTCGCAATAATTGTTTCAATATACGAGGTTTTATTGAAAAGATATACCAAATAGAATTTAAGGGAAATTTTATGATGTGGGTAAGTTGCAGCAGAATGTTCACAGCTGTCATAGTTGGGTCAAGCTCTGGATTGTGTGGTAATAATGTGGCTCAATATACATAAAATGGTTAGAATGAGATTGTAATGGGCTCTTGGCTGTTTAGCTGATTTTACTGGATATGTTGACTTGATCTTGGCTATCTCCGTCCACCAATCGTCTAGAGCAACTCGACTATGACTAAAGATGCTCACGCCAATTTTAAATTTTTAATATTGGGAAAGTTCGCACAGTTCGAGCTACGTATATCCTCGCAATCCATGATGGATACGTAGTCCTACCTGGTGATATATATCGACAATCGTATTTACCTACTTGACTGGACTCCACTGGCTAGAAATCCCTAACCAGAACCTTCGATGTCATATCAAACTTGATTTTTGCGACATTGTTCGATGTCGTGTGTCGTGCGAACTAATTGAAAATTCAATCTCTAACCTCCAAAACAACACAACCATCATGAGTAACGGTCTTGTGCCTATAACGGTGACGTCGAGACAAATCACCAACCTCAATCCTGATACAAGTGTTTATGGTGTGACTGCACACAATGGGTACTTGTACCCAACCACCATAGGGCAAAACCACCGTGGAGTCGATGAAATCCAACGAATTTTAATGTCGTTGAAGTCAGGAATCGAAAGCGAAATCAAATGGGCCCTCAGTACTTTAACCCGTGTGTCTGTTCAACCTGTGATTGTATTGGAGGAAATGCCTCTCATTGGTAACGAACTTATCAAATTCTTCATTCGTCCATTCCACTGGATACTTGAGAAGAAACTCAACAAAGTCACATCTTCAGCCCTTTCCATGAGTTTGGATTCTTTACTTACGCTCCGTAATTTATCCCAGGATCTTTCCAATCAACAATGGTTGTCCCAAATCAAGCACTTGAAAAAGCACATTATCGAGGTGTTGAGATTCTTGTATAACTGGTTTTACGTTGATTCTCAGCTGGTGTTCACGCTCAAAGGATATGAAAACCAATTTAAAGAAACGTTGAACTACTTGCTCGATTTGCTTGAACCTTTGAGCTGTTACTACATTGATAATACCAAAAATGATACTTTGTTCAATTTGTTATTGAATTTCTCTCTCATTACCAATGATAAGGCAATCTTTGTCAGTGTATTGAAGTCATTGTCACACTTGCTTATCATTCGGGAGACCCCTTCAGGTGATGATCAAGGTAGCAACGAGGATGAAAGTGGATCCAGAAAACCTAACAACTGCATTGATGCCGTTAGGGAAAATCATCTCGAGACCTATGTTAATCAATTGTTGATCAATGACAACGACTTGGTGTACACGGTATTGGATTTCTTACAGCAATACTTGACATCGGAGGCTTTGCATCCGGACCATCCAAAATCTATAAAAGAATCACAACAGAAAAGATTAAGATTCTTGTTGCAGGTAAGTACCGCATCCAAATCCAACTTCCACACATTAATCAAACAACTTCCGTTGTTAGTGGTATCGAATTTACCTTTAAATGATGCCTCCGGCATCAAGCCCATATCGGAATTGAATTTGACCAAGAGATCCCATTTTTCAGGTGTACCTTCAACATTGCCTGATCTTCCACAAGACTTGTATAGCTTGATTATCAGGTTTCCTGAACCTTTAAGAGCTACATCGTGGTTGCGTTGTTGTTATGAACCGTTTTCAAATCTGTCCTCAAGCAATCCCGAATCTTCAGATGTCATTCCCGGTGAAGTCACCCAAATATCACTTTGGAAAGCATATGAAAAACAATTTCAAGAGATATGGGATTCCAATGATGGTAAGCAACATCCTGACTATAGACCGTTGTTGCCAGCTGTGGATTTCATCAAGAACGTATCGCATGCATTCCCAAATTCAGAAGCAATGGTGGTCAATCTCGAGCCAGCAACTGACCCCCCAAAGAAGAAATTTATTATCAAAGGTATCCAACCACGTCAGTTTGCAGTGAATATAGATGTGGGTAATTATGAAGCCTTGAAGCCCATTCCAGTGAGTTCTATCAATCCAAGTGAAAACTATAAACTCCCAATTGGACACATTGAACGGGAGAAATTTGACCATGCGTTCAACAGTATATCAGAAACTATTCTTTCATCAAACATCACCAATACTCTGGAAGGAGTGACCGCTATTAACTTAACTGCCTACAAATTGCTTGACTATATCGTTGATGAAATTCTCGAAACTACAGAGAACTCTACTGAAGAAAACATTTTCAGATTGTACAATAGTCATTGGTTGCCAGACACAGTGTATGCCAATCCTTCGTTAATTGAAGGCGGTTTGATCAACAGCAAATGGTTGAAGTATTTGATCTAGATTAATAATAATAAATGTATTTTTAGACACTATTCTCGTGGTTTCAATCGTAGTAGTGTATGAGTTGGGGTTGGCTGAAACGGGGTCTGTGGTGATGTCGTATAAATGTCGTCAGATGTCGCAACGATCGCCTACAAACCCCCATCACTCGACTAGGTGATCGAAATCATCTGATAATAACAAAATGGCTAACAAACTTCCCTTTAGTGCCCGTGCAACCGATGTGGTCCATCGTGTGACAGTCCTCGGATTAGTGGGGATCTGTGTTGTCGGAACTGGAAGTATCTTTTTCAACATTTGGGCAAACTCAGACTACGCCAGATTCAACAAAGAGAAGTTGACTTTCAAGAAACAAGATTACGATGATGCTCGTAAGAACACTGAAGAATGATAATACGTTCCCGCTTTGTGGTTGGCTAACATACTGTACATAGGCTATACAATATAAGAAAACAGGAAACTACGTAGAGAAGAGTTGATGGAAGCTACGTGAGAAAAAGGGTTCAAGAGGACAGAATAAAACAGAAAGTAGTATTTCTGAGCTCCAGTGTTGTTGTTTTAGGGTCTACATTGCTGATTATCAGTCCTGGTTTGGATTTCTCTATAGTACATGCTAATGTTACATTGCTCCGTATCAACCTGCTATTTGTGAAAGGCTGGTAGTTGTAATATCTCTCTTTACGTGATCTTCTGCCTCTTTCTGGATTCACTATCTTTGAGTTTTCTCTTTTTCTTCTTCTTCGAATGAGTTAGTCCCATGTCTGTGAGTTTCTTCAACCCTGCCAGGTTGAATTTAAGGGAACTATCGTTATTCAAAGGGTTTAAAATCACAATGTCATAGTCATAGAAAAAAGGGGTGCCACAATTCGGACATTCGCTTTCAATAGGATCTGCCTTCACCTTGAGTACCTGTCGCAATTGCTGTAGAATTTTGTAAGACATAACACATCCACAAGGACGAAGATAGGCATAGGTGAAATTATGTGCCTTTGATTCTTCGGTAATAGGACATACTATTATTGACGATCCATCTTGAGTTCCCCAAGTGATTTTGACATCCACAACATCACTGAGTGTATTGATATGCGAATATTTGGGCTTATCACTGTCATCGTTCTTTTCATGGGATATTTTTTCATTTTTCTTCAAACCAGTCTTTTCCTTCTCTTTCTTCGACAAAAGGTAGTCAATCACTTTTTCTTTTAGGTAGAGCCGGCCTTGCCAATCTCCCACTACCGGACCCTGGGTCAATGGTAGTGAGGAGATGCCACAGGTTACCATGAGGGTACTTTCATTATCTTCGCCATTTTTTGGGCCATTCTCCTCGCTTGACTTCAAAGAAATCAAGTCCCTTCTCTTAGCGATGGTTCCTCCATCGTTTCCCATTGTGTTGCCAATAAAGTGTAGTCTATCAGTAATGGCTTTAGATAAAATGTCGTGAAATATAATGTCGCACTCTCCATCAAAGACATTTCTACAAGTGGAAGCTTTTTAGGTGAAGAAACCCACAAGAACCCACGATCCTAATGGCTGCCCAACCACAATCGATCGATTTGTCCAAGCTCCAGCCTCAGCAGCTCGTGGAGGTCCGTAAACAGGTGGACCAAGAAATCCAGCACTTCACACAATCGCTCCAGGCCTTACAAACTGCACAGACTAAACTCAAGGAATGTGTCACCAGTATTGATAATTTGGAAAAGAGCCAAGAGTCTAAGTTGTCCAGTGACATCTTAGTTCCTTTGACCAGCTCGTTGTACTTGCCAGGGAAAGTGGTTCAGAAAAACGAGTATTTGGTGGATATAGGAACTGGGTACTTTGTGGAAAAGAATGCTTCAGATGCTAAAAAAGTGTATGAAGTGAAGATTGCTAAGTTAACAGAGGACGGTACCAAGTTGAAAGAAATCTTGGTGAGCAAAAATGAAATGTTGAACAGAGTTAATTTGGTGTTGAGAGATAAAATGGTGCAATATGAAGCACAACAACAGAAGAGTTGAGATTGAAAGACAGTTTCCAGTTTATTTAGGTCTATGGTTAGAGTGGCCAGCGACCAGTAATTATTCCAATCCTTCTCGGATCTTGTCTTAATTAGAGAGGCAATAGAGCATGAACTCTGTATATAAAATTCTATTAGTTTTCCAGTAAATCCTCATAGTGCTTATTATAAATAAAGGGTTCCAGGAACACCTGTTTTAAATTTCGTAATTTCGTAGCCCCTAACCCTCCGATGGTGCTCAAGTTGTCTCCCTCGGAACTCTGCAATACCACGTTCTTGACGGATTTGCAGTTGGCCAAGAGATTTGACACGTCGGTCTTGTTGATCAGTCGGATCTCAGTGAACGCTTCGACCACATTGGAATTATAATCCACGGCTTTGATCCCTTTGATGCTTTGAGCTTTCGAGGGAGCATTATCTTGCTGCTTCGCGAGCACAATGTAGTTGCCTGCTTCTTCGAACGTCCACGCTAGCACCAATGTGAGATCGTTCTTGATGCAGAGGTCCAGGAGGTTGCGGAGTATTTCTTGGTGAGAATCAATATCCACCACAGTTAAAAGGATTCTTAAAGCTCGGTCATTTCTAGCATCGCTCAGGGAAGATCCCTTATTGAATTTTTTGAGTCTCTGCCACACATATTCTGGTCTTAATTTATGATATTTTAGGGAGAGAAAGAGAATTTGAAGAGTAGGACTGATGTAATAATCGGAGAGAATTGTGCTATCGAATTTCCACGGAGTAAGTTTCATCATAGATTCCTTCAAAAGCGGGTTCCCTGTTTGAGACTTGTTAACGAGAATCTCTGCGGGTCCTAACAGACGGCCAGCTGTCCGTGCTCTCGTTGATGAAGAGCTGGGTCGCGTATTGCTTGGTTCAGGTGAGTTTACTTTGCCCGTACTTTCATGCAAAGTCCTTTTTGTTGGAACCCTATGTGCTTCTGTAGATTCCGCTAAACCTTCAGAATCTCCGCTGTCTGTTGTTCTAGACCGCTTTTCTTGCGTCTGCAACGATCTGGGGTCAACAGTGCTCGATACTGGCGTTTGGTGAATTACATCATTTGAAGCGTTGTTTGAGCTTTCTTCACCACCGTACTGTTCCCTCATACGCTTGACTCCAGCCAATATGCTGGCAAAGGACGTGGAGTCAGTCTCCGGGGTTTGATTTTCTGAATTTGTCATGAATGGGTGACTCCAGTTCTCTTGTTCTGATGTGTAAACCGTGCTGTGCTTATGTAAGCAGATGGTCCCATACACCACGTCCCTACGAAGTTACAACAAATTACATCCTACGACTTGCTTATGTCACCGAGGTAGCTATTGGCGACAACAATGTATGAGTAATGAGGGGTACGAGGAAAGGGAATGCATGGGTCCTCTACCTCGCCTATTGAGGTGACCGCCGGTTTCGCGCCGGTACCGGCGTCCATGATTGCAAAATATATAAACTATAGGGACAGTACTCAGAGCATTCGATTCGGAAAGAGTAATACAATCGGCAGCATAATTTACTAGAATATGGCCACTTACTCAGACAAGTCATTTGACGTTAATCAGTACCTGTCTGCTCGTCCGTCGTACCCTCAGAGCTTATATGATGAACTTGTTGCTTATCATGGAAAGCGTCCCAAAGATTTAGCAATTGACATTGGAACTGGGTCTGGATTTGTTGCTTTCAAGCTCATGGATTACTTTGCTAAGGTTATAGGAACAGATCCCTCGGAAGTGATGATTGAGCAATGTAAGAACGATTCCCGAGTGAACAACAATATTCAGTTTGTTCAAGGTACTGGAGAAGCTCTCCCTGTGGAGTCGGAGTCTGCAGACATGATTACCGGTGCGGAATGTTGTCACTGGGTTGATCATGCAAGATTCTTCAAAGAAGCCGCCAGAGTTCTCAAGCCAAACGGAACCCTCGCTTATTGGTTCTACAAAGATCCTATTTTCATTGGACACCCCAAGGCCAATAAGATTTACAACAATTACACTTGGCAATCCTCATTAAAGGCCAATCCTGATGATGAGTTTGAAAGATGGATGGGACCCTATTATGAGCAACCAGGGCACAACTTTTTAGGCACGTTGACCAAGGAAATTGAAGTGCCAGAAGAACTTTTCCACGATGTCACTCGAGTGGATTTCTTGGTTGATCAAAGCGGACAGCCAATTGATGTGCAGTCGTCGGCGTTAATGATCAAAAAGACTATAACCATCGCTTCTTTCTTGCAGTATGTCAAAAGCTGGAGTGCATACCATTCGTGGATGAAAGACCACGGTCATAAATACGACATTGCCGAGCGTTTTGTCGAAGAGTTGAAGACCGAAATGGGATGGTCCGACTCCACCGAGGTGGATGTCGTTTTCGACACTATGTATACCTTCGCCCGTAGAAACTAGTTAGCCCATATTTAAGCGACATTATTATATGAAATCATATGAGTTAGCTAAGGATCGCGACATTGTGTAAAACGGGTCATAGATGAA
This sequence comes from Suhomyces bolitotheri, assembly GCA_030568555.1. Lineage (NCBI taxonomy): Eukaryota > Fungi > Ascomycota > Pichiomycetes > Serinales > Debaryomycetaceae > Suhomyces > Suhomyces bolitotheri. The sequence goes on from JAJMGH010000018.1 coordinate 45,674, forward strand.
ACGTAGTTAAATGTTCAAAAAAGAGATACGGCTGTACCTCCTATCCAGCTAGACTATATCGTGCTAGTGAGTATGTATCTCTTCAGTTTGGTTAGTCTCCTTTATGTCAAGTTAGTCATGGCGATTTATAATTCGCCTATAGGCTATAGTAATTTTTTTTTTAGCACTTGCAGTATGCATGCACAGCGAATGACTTGATTATATAATTGATCACTCGCACGGCTGAACAAATAACTAACCCCTTAGTAACTGAGGGAAATAAGCTGACACGCAACTATCGGGGTTAACAAGGGTTTGTTTCGAGAACACCTTCGAGCTCTGTAAGGATGACGACTGGCATCCATACACCCTTATTATTGAATATGCATCCATTTTCTAGAACCCATCGGAAAAAAATAAAAAAACGCACGATGCAGTCGAAGAAACGTTGGTCGAATTGGCTGCAACGGCTGCAACACTACGTAATGGTTACAGATGACTCCAACAAGCCATCCACCATCGATTGCCAGTTAGCGAGCAATCCAGTATACACCCAAGCTACCCAAACTGTAGAATAGTAGCAACCGGAGAGCCCTCAGATACCGAATTGGGCGCAATTCATTATGCCCGTATAAGCCCATAATGTTCCTATATAACCCTATTTCATATGATATCCCTTGCCCCCTTATCCCAATAGATCGAACTTTCGGGGAGGCGACCGGCATACTATGATGTCAACTGCAAAGGGCGTAGTGCAGGTGGCACCATTACCACCACACATGAGGCCCTTGACCAGCTGCTAAAGCCGTTTGAGCCCCGTATCAACATCGCCAAACAAAATGGAGGTGTTTTGTGGTCATTCTGTCAGCTTCCGTCTATTACACCTATCATAGGTTGCATATTATTCATATTTAACTAATAGCAAAAGGGTGTGGTTTGATAGTGTGGGTCCTGCACAATGGGTTAGTAAATTTTTACTAAGTGCGATTTCCTTTACATGAAGTTTATTAAAACCACCGACTAGAACCTTCTCATATATAACGCGAATGACTTGAGAACGACTATATATATGGCCCAACTTTTTCAACTTATCATTTTCACTTCACTTTTCTCAACTATTACATCACAAATGCCTGCTTTAAGAACTATTAAACAAATTGTTAACGCTATCGAACAATCCGAAGGTGCTGGAGCTAGAGTTCGTCGTTCCATTGGAACTAGAGCTGCTAGAAATTTCACGCCTTTCTTAATGTTTGACCATTTTCTGTCTCCAGGAACCAACGGGTTCCCTGAACATCCTCACTCTGGTCAAGAGACTATCACTTTGGTTTTGAATGGTGCCATGGCCCATGAAGATTTCACAGGTTCGAAGGGTATCCTTTACCCTGGTGACCTTCAATTTATGACTGCTGGTAAGGGTATTGTGCACTCTGAAATGCCAATTCCTAATGAAGACGGTTCTCCAAACGTTGGTTTACAATTATGGGTTGATTTACCTGCCCACTTGAAGAGTTCCAAGCCAAGATACAGGGACTTGAGATCCTGGGAAATCCCAGAGGTGTCGGAACAAGATGGTAAGCTCAAGATTAAGGTTATCTCTGGTAAATCTCACGGGGTGGAATCTGTCAAGGACTTGGCCTACACTCCAATCAACTACTACTACTACCAAGTTAAGCCAGGTGCTACTTTTAAGCAAGAACTTGAGAAGGATTTCAACTACTTCTTATACGTGCTAAAGGGTAACAGTTTGATCCTCAACAGTGACACCAAGGTTAAGCAATACAGCAACGTTTTCTTCAACACTGACGGTGACGCCGTCGAAGGTGAAAACCCAGAAGGAGGCGAAGACGTTGAATTCGTGGTTGTTGGTGGTAAGAAGTTGGACCAAAACGTGGTGCAACACGGGCCTTTCGTTGCTACTTCTCAAGAAGGTATCCAAAAGGCATTCGTTGACTACCAATTTGCCCAAAACGGTTTTGAACCACTCAGATCATGGAAGTCTTTGATCTCCAACGGTGTTACCAAGGAGATGATTGAGGGTCCATTGGACGGTAACTTGGCCAAGAGAGAAGAACAGAGACAAAAGTTCTTGGCTAAGGAAGCTAAGAAGCAAGAAAAGGCCGCTGCCGATGCCCACGATGAATTGTAAAGAAGATAGAAAAATAACACAATCACACACACATCATTGCTATGATCATATATATTTTAGTTCTTTATAGTATTAATTTGCATTCCATTGTTTCTTAAAAATAATCGTAGAATACTAAGCTAGTATGGGGTATAAGGGGTCAGATGGGTTGCTGAATTATATAAGCACGAGATGCCATTGGCAGAATATGCTTACCTAATAAGACCCTCACTCCCTCCAACTTTCATGCTGATGGGATTGGTCACGTGATCGCTCATACGCGGCCATACACGCGTGTATAGCGAGTTCACCAGACGTACCACCATGACTATGGACGCATTACCTCAAGAAGTGGAGCATTTGGCGGCCCAGCTATTCCAGAATGAGATGCCCGTGACGTACCACACGTTAGCGCGAAGTTTGGGGGTCCATACCTCCAGTTCGAAGCGGATTCTTAGTGAGTTCTACAACAAGAACAAAGACAAGCTTTCGGCTTCGTTTGTGATAACGGGACTTTCCGACACTGGGCCCTTGGTCAAGCTCTCTGCAAACGAGTCCGCCCTAGAGGAGGACTCCAAACGATTCTCCACCATCCATACCATCCATGTCTACTCGTTATCGCCCATCCAGAACACATACACCACCTCCGAAATAGCATTTGAAGAGTTGAAACACCCTACCGTGTACGACAACGCCGAGAAGTATTACAAGAATGGGATGGTACGTGGTCCCGCTGTAAAGGAGGTAGCTGCAACTGTACCTCAGCAGAAGTTCATCAAGCCAGTGAAGGCTGAACCTGTTTCGGCGGCACCTACACCCAGTGCTAGTACGGCCAAACCCAAAACTAAAAGTGCTGGACTCGCCTCGTCCTATGTTTCCCGGAAACAGAGCGCAAAACCTGGTAAACCGGCAAACACTTTGTCTAACTATACTTCTCGCAAGGAGGAAAAACCACCAGCAAAACGGCACCCAGAGGAGCCTACTAAGTACCAATACAAATCGAGAAAATCTGAAGTCGCCACTCCTAAGGAACGAGTGATTGTGTCCTCGGCGGTCGATGATGATATTACAGAACCGGCCGAAATACCCAAAACGAAAACCAATCCAGAAGATCTCGCTAAGATGTTTGATGATGATTTTAGTGATTTTGGAGACGATGTCAACGAATTCCAAGATAAATCAGCCGCTAATTCCCCTAGTCGTGAGCCTTCCATGGAGCCTGTACCACAAGATCAGCCGAAAACGGTAGAGGAAATGTTTGTACCAGAAGACGAGGATGTTGAAATGGAGCAAGAAGAAGAACAAGACAGGGGAAGAAGTCCTGCAATCCAAGCACCTGCACCAGAGCCACCAAAGGAAGATACGGTAGATGAAGACGGGTTCATGGTCACATACAGAAAGCCAAATGCGAATCAAAAGAAGGCAGCGGCCCCAAGAGCAGCTACCAAACCCAAAGCAGTATCGAAACCTGCACCGAAGTCTACCAAGACTGACGGAAAGAAGAAGCAGAGTTCGTTGATGAGTTTCTTTGGCAAGTGAATGGACCAAAATCAAGAGATTTACGAGCCTTGACTGGCTCCAAAATAGCACACGACAGTAAGTTATGTGCCTTCTCCCCGTGCATGCAAGACTGTAAGCTACGAAGGTTCCCAATTTCCATATACAGATGCGAAACATGCCCGGATACGAAGCCAACGCCAAGAACAAAAAGGGTATGTGACCCTGTGAAGATGTGTCCCCTATAACAAATATGGTTTCGTATGGGGTAGTACCCAATAATAGCGTATATTCAATAATTACTATACTAATGCAGTTGAGGCCCAGAAAATGTAGCCGTACGTACGTAAATGTTTTGGTTTAGAGTCCCCTTTAGGGTGACGAGATGAACCAGCCATGGAGGTTACTTCTCTGTTATTGCCGTTTCTAGGTACCAAGACTTTGAAGAAAGCGAGAGGGTATGGTAAGCTGGAAGCCGCACCTGTGTGCAGGAAATAATTTTATTGAGAGCACGGTAATTTCCGGATCAGGAAAGAAGCGAGAGGTCCTGGCCCAAATAGGCAAGAGTGCCATGCGAATTACTATTCCCAATACAGTAATTTTATTGTTGCAACCGAAGATGCAAAAAAGGATAGAACAGACACCAAATGGGTAAGATGGTTTATATAAATGTGCCGAATCCAGATTTTAAGTGAAACAAGCCCCGATCCTTTATTCTAATTTTATTTTCGTTGTCGTTCGTTGATCATGAAGTTGTCACACTCTGCTCTCTATGCCCTTTTGGCTTACTCTGCTGCTGTCAGCGCTGCCCCTGCGGTGTCATCCACTGGAACTGCTCTTGAAGTCAGACAAGCCTCCACTGCTGAGTTGGAGGCCTTAATTGCCCGTATCAACTCTATGGACAAGAGAGACGGCTTGTCCGATGCCGAGCTCGCTAAGAGAGAGTACCAAATTGTCACTGATGTGTTGTCAGCCATTGACCTGACCAACTTGGCTCCAGAAATCATCCACTACTTTGCCACCAGTCCTACCTTCCAGCCCATTGTTATTAACACCATTGTCGCTGTGTTAAAATCCAATTCTATCAACTTGACCTCGTTGTTCAGAGCTTTGGACGAATCCGGTTTGATCACCACCGTGCTTCAACAACTTATCTCTGACTGTACACTTTATGTCAAACTTTTCAACATTGCCAGAGGTGTCATTTCTGATTTGGCCAACGAAGTCAAGGACAAGATTCTGGGAGGAAGTGCCAAAAGACAAATTTTGGCTGACAGCTTCAAGTCCCGTGATCTTGCTGCCCAAGACTTTATTGATCTGATCAATAAGAGAGCCATCGATGTCGACAACGCCATTGTGGTGAACTTGTTGGACTCTTTGGGCCAATCTGGTTTGGCCGCCTCCGTGGTTGAAGACATCATCACCGACTCCAGTTACATTCCATTTGCCGTGAACTTGATTAGATCGGTGTTGCAGAATGATGCCTTAGACCTTGGTCAACTTATCGACGCCCTTAAGAACTCCAACTTACTTCCAGATTTGTTGGACAAGATCTTGAGTGTCGACACCTTCCAAACCGTGGCCGTCAATGCCTTTGCTGCTTTCGCCGGTACATGTTCGGGAAGCTCTGGAAGCTCTGGCTCTACTTCTCCTCCATCCAGCGGAGGCTCTGGTTCTGGTTCTGGTTCTTCGGGATCTGGTGCCAATCCATGTAAGAGAAGAAGAAAGAGATCCAACTACTAGGCGGCTGCAGGCCAGTTGAATATAATACCAATTGTATACTTTATGATGATGTAATAAAAGTTTAATGTTAGCACTAGTAGCCTCATAGATTAGAAAGTCCTATAGATTAGATGTGCTATAAATTCGCAGCCCTGGCGACTGATACGAGCAATAAAGTTTAACTACTGAAACATCATTTGTGGTGTGAGGGAGCGAAACAGGAAACGACAACACCTGGCAAAGTGTTATCCTTGCTCTATTGGGTCGAATTACAGTCTAATCAGAGATATTAAACGGGGACCTGCGATGGAAGCTACTGAAGGGCTTTGGGAGTACACGATGCACTACAATGGCCGGGAGGGAATTGATGTTTGAAACCTGGGAATAGGACCGGGATTAGGATCGGACCCAGGAACGACAGCACCGTCATGCTTGATGCATAGACTTAGTAACTACGAGGTCTCGCTAATGTAAAGGGCCCCGTAACCTGTCAAAGATATTTGCGTTTGGTTATGGATTTGCACCTGAGTATGGGTTTGCGCACTGAAAATAGTTGGCATGCACCAATCGTATAAGCCCGATTGGGCGAAAATAGGCTGTTTCTGTCAATTACAGTCGCAAATAGGAATGTCAAATTAGGCGGTGCGACTGTTGGGAATGGTAAACACGACGTTGTATGCGACCCGAGCGACATGGCCCTAATAGAATAGGGATTGCCGTCTTGCTCGTGTGCCATTCAACAGTGTTACCACCGTCACTGGAACCGATCCATGAGCCGAGGGAGTATCCCGTAGACCGCCCTAACCCACGCCTCGTTCCCCAGGCCTCCACCATCTCTATACGCAGGTGTCGTTTCACCATAGAAAGAAGGCGCAATTCGCTGCCCCGTTGGTCAAGGTTGCACTACCGCACAGCTCGAGGCACCCCCTGCTTACATCCCGGTACTATAGCCGGCCGTAGTATACGAGAAGCGCAGTAGCAGTCCCAGACACATGGTAGTAGGGCCAAGTCCCTCCACATCAGCCACTGTTTGCCTGTCCTGGGACTCTATTCCTGTCACTCGTTGGTCTATTTACATCTAGACCGAATCAGGTAGACGAGGTCCCGTGATCTGGTTAGGCTCCCGGATCCGGCTCATCCATCACTGTTGCCGCACCGCACCCTGCACCTTGGCTCGTGAGTGTTTATTGTACATCGTATATCACCAGTTTCTAGAACAGACCCCAGCAACCATCAACACTCCCCCGTGCCCACTGCCGCCACTTCCAACTACAGACCCTCTTTAACCGGCACCCTTCCTTGTTGTGGACTTACCCCCGTTTGCGGCCCTTTACTTTCTCGACTGACTCTGGATCCCACCTTATTCTTTCGCTAGCCCCAGTCAGTCTATGAAAGACGACAGACCCAGCCTCGATCCTCGGACCGGGGGGTCCAATCCTAGTGGACCGGCTCCCATCACACCGTCTGCCTCGTCCCAACTCTTCAGCACCGCATCCAACAGCTCTCAGACCGATGTGCTGACCCCGGCTCACACCGAACACGAGTTCACCTCCCCCTCCAAGTCCATCAAGAATTTCTTCCGCAACCGAACGTCAGCCTATTCCATTGAGAGCATCAGCGAAGAGCCCGAGCTTGCCCGCTCCAGGGCCCGAAAGAAGAACTCGTTGGTATCGTCCCACAGCGATGGGGCTCTGTCCCGATCCCCAGCAAGGTCGATAACGGGTGGTCTCAATTCGTTGCTCCACCACAAGTTTGCCCGCTCCAGGACCTCAGTGATATCCAATACTTCCAACATGCCCGACCCGACACCCACAGCCTCGGGGAAACCCACCACTCTCGAGGATTTCGCCGACACCTCCTCAGAACTGTCCAAAGAAGAATACGACGCCGACTCCATCAACTCTATCCTCGACGAGTACGACAAGGTAGAGGTAAAACAGGTTGTACCACAAGTGCAGCTGGCTCCAGTGCTGCAGAATTTTATTTTCAAAGAGGAATTTGACGAGTCTGACTCCAAGGGATCCTTGAAACGACAGGACTCTACCAAGACGGTGGAATCATTCGGATCGGCAGCAAATGTTCTCCATCCACGAATACCCCCACCGGTGCTCGGTAGACCACCTATCGACGTGAAGACGGCCAACGCCTACCCCGAAGCGTCAGCTCTTTCACCAAACTCCAAGAGAATCTCGTCATCTTCTTCCAATAGTGGAACCAGCACCGCTCGAATAGTGGATCCGCAAAGAATCCGTGAACGAGCCAAAATTGTCAGCGCCTCCTCCAACGTGGAGAACCGGTCCTCCCTAATGACCAGCATGTCTGAGTCCAGTACCGAACAGAAATACCCCGAACCCACCATCTCGCCCCACGAAACTCCCATGAGAAGACCATTCAGGACTGCCGGCTCCAGTATCATGGCGTCCGATCCATCTAATCCGTCCTCAGGAAGTAGCAACCCTCATCATTCAGTTCAAAGTGATCCAATTGATTTCCACGATTCACCAGACCTAAGCAAACCGTTGGGTAAACAGGACCAGTCCAAGTTCTCGATTATCGTGGACCGGTCAGAAGTCGAAGAGGTGCCACTTAACGAAGAGTCACGAGCATACAGGCTGCTGTTGATCGATCCGAATGAAACGGCCCTCACCAATAGCACTGGAAGTAACTCTAATAAGCGAGACACCACCACGTCGCTTTCATCGGGAGAATTGTTAAGCAATTTGGAGAACTACTACAGAAATAAAGAATCCACCAAAAGAGACAGCAGAGACACCACAGGCACCACAGTCACCACAGGCACCAACATCCGTGTCAATAGAAGCTTTGCGCCCCAGGCTTCGTCCACGCTAAGATACAGCGAGGACTTTCCCCCTATCGACGAGGCCAACCTCACAGCAGGCATCGACTCCAACAGCGAGTTGCCGGTGATGTTGTATAAAGTGCAAGACAAAGACTTTGATGAGGGCAAGCAAAGATGGTCTGTGTACGAACATAAACGTAATTCAGACAACCCTCTGCATAGCCATCAAAAGAGCAGCGACAGCGACAGCGATGGCCCCTACGAGCAAGAGCGTTCGCCAGTAATGGCCCCGCCCGATGTATACCCCGAGGGCAAGAGATTCGACAGTGCTCACACTTTCAAGAGTGCATTTTCGCAACTACCATTAACCACCTCGGAAATGGCACTGCCCTCCCACGCTAGCATTCCCCGTTCTGACTCCAACAGAGAGTACATGGAACAGAATTTCAACCAGCATATAGGCGACTTCAGGAGAGACAAGCCTAGATCAGTATCCAACAAACCATCCATGGGATTGTTAGGCTCACCCGCACTTCCTCCACCAGCAGTGATAAGGCCCAAGCCTAGCAAGATATTTGGCGGAAGCGGAGACTCACCATCTGGAGCCTCCTCCAGAGATTCGTTTGATTTGAACAATATAGAAAAGCAAATCCAGAGTATTCAGCATCAGCAGCAACCCAAGATCAACCATTCGCAATACCTGATAGCATACTTTGTGGCGATAATGATGTTGGGACTTATAATTCCTCCCATATTCTTCTTGGTGGCCCTCGGGGTGTTTGATAGCACCAACACCGCCAAGTTATTCTACCCTGGCCTCGGAAACAGTCGAGAACTGGTCAAAAGGTTCTCTAAGACTCAAAAGCTCGTCAGTTTCGCCTTGGGTATATTTTGGTTGGTGGTGATATTGGCCATGATCGGTGTTGGTTTGGGCTTAGGGCTCACCCGGGAATGAACCCCGAGGGATATAAACTTCATGCTCCAACCAGTCATGCTCTAGAGCCTCCACACCTAATTTTTCACCTGTCATACTGTTCCTACCTTATCACCTGTATATTAATAGATCGCTTAATTTTAACTGATACCGCTAAATAGACCCAGGAAAGTATTGGCGTAGGCACCGTACACTGTTTCTTCTCCTAGGCTTCACCTTACATCGCCTACACCTGTCAAAGCGACAATCTGTGTCTAGTCCCAGATCCAGTGCCTGCATTTCCAGGTGTTACGTAAGTAAAGAGCGCGGACCTTACTCCTATCTCCGGCAAGCCGATAGTGGGTCGTGTGTCCCCGCGAAAAGGTGACCAAAAATATGGGGCCAGCCCGATAAAGCAATAGTTAAGCAGAAGCTCCAACTTCCAATCATCAGCTAGGTGTGCGATATAATCTTCCGTGGCACCATATAAGTGAACCATTCTTCTTCTACTAATAAATTCGATTTTTTTTCTGCTCTGTTTGGTGGGGTAGCTGATATCCACCTGTTAAAACCAAAACCTGTTTCGATCGTGGTTAGATCCATCGAACTGCTGTCAATACTAACCAGCCGGATCTGCCGAGATAACTTCCAGATCACACTCACACCACTCTATGACCACCTGAACGTTTTGGACATTGATCGGTATCCATTTGATTCATTCTGCATTCTGTTAGAGCCACACATTCACCCAGCTACTACTCACCATGGGAAACGTTCCTACAAAAGAGGGCCGGACCAGGTCCTATACATACTCGTCCACCAACTCCGCCAACTCCGACATCGCTGGGCTCATTTCGCGGGCCTCGGGATCAGGATCGGCCCCAGGCACTAGAAGAAATACCCTCCCTAGTTCATACGGGGGAAACTCGCTATTGGAGTTAAAGAAGGCGAGAAAACGCGAGGAGAAGGACAAATCTCGTGAGAGCCATTATCTAAACTTAGTGGTGCGGTTTACGGAGAATGTGGACGGAGGGTTTTTGGCTCCTTACGGAACCTACAAGTCCAATCTTGACTTTAACACAGAAGTCGTAAGGCTGTTAATCACAAAGCGTCAAATTGCCCCCTTTTACACCCCATTACAGGACTTCGACGAAAAATGGACCGATGAGGAACTCTTGATCTTGTTGTCCCAATTGACATTGCAGTCGATCGAAACCGCATTCTCTGACCAAGAGGAAGAAGACGATATCGACAACCACAAGATCCACAAGTCTCAGAATTTTTTCAGAAGACAAGAACAGAAGGCACAGTTGAAAGCTACCATTGAACGAGCGAAGAATGTCCAGAAAGAGGAAGAAAATAAATTTTTGGAAGAGAAGTTAAAGATAAAGTACCGCCCTGAAAGCGTTTCGCCAGAGCTACCCAACAAGGAATTGTTGCTTCGACTTTATCGCGACGCGACAGAGTGTCCCATTTGTTTTCTCTATTACCCCAAGAACCTCAACATATCACGATGCTGTGTTCAGCCTATTTGTACTGAATGTTTTGTGCAAATCAAGCGGTTGGAGCCACATTCGCCGCACGATGATCCCTCAAATGAAGCAGGTTCTGGTGCCTTGCCCCATACTTTGATTTCAGAGGCAGCCAGCTGTCCATATTGTGCCCTGCCTGATTTTGGGGTGACTTATGATGCACCCCTTGATATCAGCACTGGTATCGGCGGGGCTACAAAGGCCGGAGAATACACCAATCCCATCACCAGTATTCCTGAAGATTCCGAAGCGGTCATGTCGTCATCTCCAAGGTCAGGGGATGCCACCGACAGTCCAACACCTAATCAGGGAGCGATTATGATGAAGAAAAGATCTACTTCCGGTAAAAGAAGAGCATCGTTGGCCGCCGATGCTGCGGGAGTTGTGACAGTCGACACCATAAGACCAGATTGGGAACAGAAGCTCAACGCAGCAAGAAACAAATTGGCGAGAAAGGCGGCTACTGCCAGTGCAATCCATGCCTCGAATCTTATAATCCAGGATGGCGACCAAGATCAATCGCCACTGGAAGAAAGAAGATCCAATGGGTCGAGATCACATATACGCAGCATGGAGGACAAAATGATCGAAGAAGCACTTAGATTGTCTTTGTTAGACGAGGAAGAGAGGCAGAAGAAGGTGGAACTTGAGAAAAAGAAGAAAGAGCAGGAAGCTAGGGCTTAGTCCTTCCAGAAATGCTTGTTAATTTGCGAAATCTGTCGGTAGTACAGTTGTTGAAGATATAAGGAAATGTACGAATAAAGGTTGGCTGAAAAACATGTGTGAACGAAATGGGTTTTACATCAAAATATCGGGGAAGCCTTGATGGGAGTATCGGAAATATATCGGTTTCATATACGAAGTTACGCATCGAATATCGCTACAGTGTGTTATCGTAGAGGTGTAAGAAGGCCGAGGAAAGTCAAACCGGAGCTTGGCATTCAACGGTTTTATTTTATAGGTACGGACGTGATTATGCGGGGATTACGTATAACCAGGTTACGTCAACGTAGGGCAAGTATCGGCTAGCACGCAAACGACCTCATTTGCGCAGTGTGACAGCAAATAAAATTAATTGGAAGTCGAAAGGGATGCGATGACCGGGACAATGCAATTAAAGGTGCATATCGAGTAACACACATGAAGATGCAGGATGACGCGCGGTAACATACTTGAGGAAAGAGCCGTTTTATCACAGGAGGTGAATCTTCGATCCAAAGGGGTGAATGCATGAGCCGCGGTTACCATGGGGAACGAAGATGTAACCCCAACGCTTGATGCGGGATTGATGAGCAACGATGAGCTGCGCCCGCTAAATCCAGCCCTTCGAGCTTAGGAAATATCGCTCCATGGGCATAAAATGCCCGCATGCGATAAAAACTCGTGTACCGGCTATAGCGGTGTGGGCGAGTGGACAAGGTTAGTGGTGTGCATGACAATCCTAGCATATTGCACTACAATCGTAATTGTCCTGACAATATGAAGATCTAGTCGCTATAAATAAGGCTTGTGCAAAAGGGCTTGTGCAAAAGGGCTTGGGTATTTTGGCATAGCCATGGGGCCAGGATCTGCTAGTGGCTGGAAGTCGTCAGGTCATATGTTACAGAACGAGGTGGCATATTGCAGATACATGGCGTCCCTTTGGCAAGGAATGGGGGGAGTGTCCGTAATATGCCTCAATCAGTGCCACATAATTACGGCGTGCCTGCGTACATTGGCGAGGAAATATTTTATCGCGTTGACAATCAACTCACTAACAGATATCATGCGACGCAAATCGCTGGGTGCCACGAACAGACCTCATGGATCTCAAATGGGGTGGTGGTTTATTATTATGTGTAGATTCGGCTTTTGTAGCTATCTTTGATCGGCAAACTTGCAAAGGGCTTATTGTCGCCAGGGCTATTATTTTTTGCACTGAGATTATTATTTTTTTGGCTCAGTTAGGACTACTGCTATTCACGTAACTCTAATATTGTTCAAAGCTCTGTGTTACATAAGCATACTTCCTACCCACCTCTGTTCTTATTGGAGGGCCTGGCCACTTTAGTTTAACTGTTGAGGCGAATATTAAGCACCAGGGATTAAGTAGCCTGAGCCAAAGTGTCTGAATTAAACCCCAATCGCTGAACTTTTGCGACTGTACTTCTTCTGCACTGTTACTAATTTTTCATAATCGATATAAGTAACAAACAAAGCCCCCATTGAGGTACTCATCACGATATTCAAGGAACAGAGACGTTGATTGCTTATTTCCATACTCCGGGGTACCAATTCCGAACCAGTCATATTGAAATCTTACCGATCTTGGTTTTCTGACAAGTTGTTAGTGCCGGTTGTTAACCACGACTTCGCCGCAAATTCGTTGGTCCGATAGCTCCATAAGACAATAGCAGCGTTTGTCATTTGTTGATTACTCCAAAACCGCCATCTACTGACCAAAGGAGTATACCACATGCAATTAACACAGGATATGCCGGTGGTACTAGCCAGTGAGAGAATGAGAAATGATAGCTATGTGTTGCCGGAGGCAGTCAACTTACCGACCAAACGACTATTTGATCTAGCAACGTTCAAGCTCAGGGAATCAACCAAATTTGCCAAAGAATTCGAGCTTTCCGACAGCACTGATAACGAACTTATATTTAAAGTGAAAATAGTGGGAATCAACTACCAGACTGACTTCCAAACCTTCAAAAAGACTGCAGAGCATAGCGGTCACAGACACCATCCGCATTTGGGCCTGATAACGGCAGTGGTTCCCGGTAATAAAATCATAGGCAAGATTCATTCCACTACCTCCCATTCTGCCCTCAGCATCTACAAACAGCCTGAATCGATAAATGGCAAATATTTGGTATTTCCCTTCTCCAATTGTATAAATCAAAATAGGGAGCCAATGTGTGAAAACTGTCAGAGATTGGCGCAGACTCCATTGAGTTATAAATCGTACAAGGAACACTATAAATACGCATGTCAGCAAAATTTAGTATATGGGACCACCGTGGACGGTGGACTCCAGGACTTTATGAAAATTACTCACCCAGCCCAAACATTAATAAGAATCCCCGATTATGTCAGTCTTCATGACTGTTGCTTTTCCCTTGATATTATGCTTCCATTCTATTCATTTGTGAAGGATCATTTGATGGATAATATTCAAAATAAAGCATACATAAACGATGACAGTTGCATAGGCAATATCTTAATAATTCTCAACGATATACGAAAGGAGATTAATGACATATTAATCGTGATGAAACATTTTCAAATAGACCAAAAGACGGTAAGCTTTGTCGACAGGCGAAAGATCGAGAAAATGACCGAAACCAAGCGGGCCAACTATAAGAAATTATTCAGAGAGGTTTTTATATTCAGCGTCAATGAAGAGACCGTCAAGTTTGGCATTTTTGCATGCAGTTCTCCTGGCCTCGAATCAACAAAATCAAGATATAATATTGTTCTTTTTGACCAGTACAACCCTGAGTCCTTATCAAAGAACAAACACTTGAACAAATATCATAACGACAAGACATTCCACCAATTTAAACTCAGCTACAAGGACAAAATCAATGCCGAGGAATTATTTCAAATTATATCTACGTTGAACCGCAAGTTGAAACGTTCTTCGTCGGAAACTGAACAATCGAGCTTAGAGGCTCTGATGGAAGCCCATAGAATAGATTACTCCAATCGCCCTTCTATAGGGTCTATTGAATCCAATGAATCAGCATACACAGGTGCCAACTCGATCCATTCTGACACCAATTCTTCTGCTACTACCGTTTCTTCGAAAGAACAGGAAAAGTCGCCTATAAAGCATCTTCGGTTCCGAGAGAATGCCTCAGTAATTGAAAACAACAGCACCAAAAAGATGGACTCGTCCAATCATTTTACTTGGCTATGGTATGATAAGGACTTTGACTTGTGCAAGGAGTACGAACAGTCTGATGATGAGGAGGAGGAGGATATCCATTATGACAATACTATGCGTAAAAATCACAGTGTCAAACAAGTGAATCGGTTGATCCGAAACCCTAGACACTTATCACGGGTATGCTATGTCAACAGGGCCCGGCTGTCCAGATTGAATGCGTTGGTGTTCGCCTAATTGTGTTAATACAAATATCATTAAAAATATGTTGGAGAGGGGTCCAGTCATCGGCTAGCTATCGATCATTCGAGGAACGAATGGTCGAAGTTAATTTCTATTTCGTTGTTGTCTTATTATTTACTTATATTATGGCTGTATAAATATTTATGGAAAAATCTATGTAAAATTATAATGTGGGTTTGTCAGGCCAAAGCAAAATTACTTATGCATGAGACACACTTTTGCTTCCCAATTCCTTCAATGTATCAGTCAAAATGCTTCTCAACTTATACAAGTTGACTACCCTTAATTTCTCGTTCTTCAAATGGGCATTATCAGACACTTGTCCACAGGGAATCTGAGCAGCAGGTGCGTCAAAACACTTCTCCAAGAATCTAATCGAAGGAATCGAGCCTCCTTCTCTGATGAATAATGGAGAAATTCCCCAATTAGCCTTGGTTTTCTCGTAGAGCAACTGGTATACATGGTTCGTAGGATCACCTAACCATGGTTCAGCCTCGTGGAATATGTTGACCAGAATATGGTTATCTGATTTCAATTTCTTAAATCTAGAGTGCAAAAAGTCAATCAACAATTGTTTGATCTTGGAAATATTTTGGTTGGGGACAATCCGGATGGAAATGGTTGCTTTGGCTACTTGTGGAATCACAGTGTTGTTGTTTGGACCAGAAACTTGGACCTTATGGACAGTTAACGAGGGATTTCTCCATTTGGCCATGAGCGACTTGAGATTCTGGTTATTCATATTCTTTTCACTTGCGACTTTTTCGATGTTTTCATACAATTCAACCTCTTTGGCCGTAAGAGGAAGTACATCATCATAAAAGCCCTCTAGTTGGATCTTGTCGGTTACGGGGTCGATTAACTGACCCAAAAGATGGATCATATCCATTGTTGGTTCCTTCAGAACACCACCGTCAACCCCCGAGTGACGGTCTGGCTTGTCTGACTTTACGGTCACCGAAGCGTTAATGACACCTCTCAATCCATAATTAAGACAGGGAGTCTCATCGTCCAACCAGTATGAATTAGAAAGCATGACCCAGTCAATGTCACCTATAAGACTTTTATTTTCCTTGATGACATTCTGGAACCCAATCGAACCACATTCCTCCTCTCCTTCAATCACAAATACCACATCCGATGAAAGTTGGTTTTTTTGGTACAATTCAGCCACAGCATAAATGGCTGCGAGAGTAGGACCCTTATTATCAGACACTCCACGAGCGTAAAGGTTTCCGTCTTTGGCTGTGAGAACAAATGGATCGGTGGACCAATCAGTGGCTTCGCTATTTGTAGCATCCACCACGTCATAATGGGCGTACCAAAGTACTCTTGTGCTGTTAGTTTCTGCGGTCGAATTCCTCTTAAAACAAGAATAAACCACTGGATTCCCGTTGGCCACAGGCAAAAGCTCGGTCCGGTCAGCCCCCAAGCGGATCAACAAGTTGACAAGGAACTGAGCACAGTGACGAGAGTCTTCCAAGTATAAAGACGGAAACTTGGAGATGGTTTTAAAGGAAATATACTTGTGGAGTTCGTCCAATAAATTCTCATTGGATAGTGGGAGGCTTGTCTTGTTGGTGGGATTTGCAACCACAGTGTGTTGACCAGAACTGGTAGTTTTCAGGCCGATATTCGATATTTCCCATAAGCACAATGCCTTGTGACCCCCCGCAAGAAGAAAGGTTCCACCTGATTCATCGGAGAAGATTTTCAACGCTAAAACGGCACCAGTTTCTTCCTTGTGATCAGAACCAAAGAGATAATATTTATCGGTTTCATCGTTGACCCTTATTATTGTCCTATTGATGGGAGAAGGATGGTTAGCATTTCCGGTGTCTTCATCAGAATTCCATGCGGGAGACATCTGGTTCTTGAGAGTAAATTTGACCAATCCACCGAGGTTGGATGCTTTGAAAATACAGTCGTTGTAGATTGCAAGACTCAAGACTTCATCGTATCCCATGTCGGCATCAGGGCCATCGTTTTCGCTAAAATTAAACGACCTCACCATTTGAAATGTAGTCAAGTCCCATACGTTAATGCTAGAATCACTTAATCCCACATACAAATAGTCCTGAATAGACATTGACAAAATAGAATCGTTATTAAGCAACGATTTGTGTTTGAATAATTGAGTTTTTCCAGTGGCGGGATCCGTTGTAATTGCCCAAATATTAATTACTCCGTCTCCACCACCCGAGATTAAATATCCAATTGAGCTTTCGCTCAACGAGGTCAATTTGGGAACATAAAGAGCCATGCAGTATACATAACCATTGTGGGCAAATCTTATGACATCTTCATTAGCAATTTCGATGATTTTGGGGGGAGACTGGCCGGCAGGAGTGCTGCTGGAATTCTTTCTCAATAATTGATGCTTGGTTTGAAGAGTATTGATGGAGCCTCCAGGACCCTTCGAGTCGAAGAACTTGTCGTAGCGGAAGTGCGGAAGACGTTCGATGGACGATAACTTGGTTTGGTGCTGGTAATTGGGGGAGTTTTTGAGGCACAACTTGCACCATAAAATGGAAGCATTCTGGGCCCCAATAAATAAGGTGGAGGTATCCTCACACCATGCAATAGAAAAGATGTCGCCAATATCCACAAGCGAATAAAGGACGTGAGTGCAGCGAATATATTCGGTAGAGGGGTCGTCCGTTGGGGTTTGGGCATCGATTTGAGAAAGGTCCCAAACCTTGATCAAGGAGTCGGAGCCCGCACTGAAAAGGTGGCTCTCATCCTTGGTGATGTCCAAGCTCAATATAGATGAAGGATGGTCCGGAGCCGATGCTGAAGCGATATATTTGAGGGTATAGTTGATCATGTCGTACACAAAGATCTTGGAGTCCTGGGTTCCGCAAAAAAGAAGCTTCTTTTTGGGAGCAGCTACCACACAGAGAATGGACTTGGAATGAGACCATTTGTGGATGAGTCGGGGCACATTTGATGTGGTTCCGGAGGAGTCAGCTGCGATATTGGTGGATCGGGTCGATTCCGATGAGATCGACATCGGGCTGGCAGAAAACGGGTAAGGTCTTGTGGGCTCCGTTTCTTCCAATGTGAGATCGGCCACTGTCAATGTGGCTGGATTGAGTCTGACCGGGGTAGCTGATGAAGCCCGTGAACCCACAGGATCAGGAGTGGACGAGTAGTTGATGGGAAGGGCCCGCGCCGGTTGAGGGACGTATTCACCTTCATGAATTATTCTGGCACTGAATTGCTTCGGCTTGGTCGATGACATGTTTGAGACGTCGTTACTAATGCTGTTGTCTTCAGTGTCTGCTTAGAGAAGGTTGGTTTGGGTTCAATGGGCAAACTTTTCACTGAAACGGGAATTCAAACACGAGATATACGACGACTGTGGATGCAGGAGAGGTCACTGTGTGGTATTGTGTGGTCACCCAAGCAGCCGGAGGCGTTAGTTGTTATCGTTGTAGCCGATGGTTGCAGAGATGGAGGTTCAACAGCCACAGTGATTCTTATCGTCGCGTGAGTCACACGTGGAAAATGTCCAGGTGACACGATTGCACCATTGGTGATGAGAAACAGAAATGGGCACTAGCCATCTACTGCGATAGGAATACAGAATATGATGGTGTGTATGATGGTGTGTATGATGGGCTGTCTTGGGTGGGCCCATTGGTGCTTATTGAGTGATGTTTCTATACTTTTTACGTAATTGATGGAGAAATTACTCATTTGAGACCATAATTGGAGACCGGAATTTAGTCTACTATGTAGGAATAGGGATATAGACAATTTTGTACAATATCATGGAAGAGTCGGGTCTTTTTTTCATTATATTGGGTGTTTCATGGTGTTCTTAGCTCCGTTGGCTCATGTCGCAGAAAACTTTCCGTGCATGAATTCGCAGTATTTACGATGGTGGCTATGCAGCAGAAGTTTGAGTAGATATGGGCATTGCTGGCTTATTCCACCTCAATCGAAGTTGATATGGATCAGAATTGATGGTTAGGGCCGGTAAAGACCAATTTCTAATTATTACTGTTTTTTGGAAATTTGTTAAAATTTTATAAAATTTCCATGGCAATAACCAGAAAAAATTTATTTAATGCAAACATACTGAGAAAGATGAAAATACGAAACAGTTTCTGGGCATTGCTACCCATAGTGATTCGAAACCGGCCACGACCGTTATACTATAATAATGTCTCGTATTTTCCAGGGTCTTCTAAACATATTCGGCTATATGTGATTTCTAGTGGCAGTGAACCCAAATTGGCCAATCCAGGACTAATTCCTTTGCCAAGAAAACCCTTTTAAATTATGAAAGTCAAGGGACGAACCTCCAGTTTGGTTGCCAAGCGTTTTGCAGTGGTTGATATGCTTGGGGACAATATGTTAGGTCCTGCAGATACCCCCGATTGAATTCTTCACGGCACACTACTGCTGGGGAGCTGGAACATTATTAGTAGGGACACGAAGGTCGCAGAGAAGGTTTATAGGGGGTTGGGGCTGGGGAAATGTATTGTGCCATGGGTGGTGAGATACGTCGTAAGGGACATGGGCCAAATAGTGGGAGTAGTTTTTTACTTACCGGACGGGCGTAGCTCCAACCGAGATGAGAATCTTAATCCGATCCGTGGCTGTATCTCCGATATATCCCTAAATTATCCGAAACGGCTTTCACAAAGCCACTAGATCCCCATGAATATTATGTAGCCTGTTGCGTCCTGCCAGCCCCATTTAGGAAGTTACATTTTGCACTCTCAAACTCAGGGCGAAATGTTCGCTAGCGCCCTCCAGACTCCAGAAAAGTTTGGACCTCGCAAAAATCGGCCCCTATCATGATAATGGTCCATGACTTTCATAGGACTGGTGTATCGGGCCCAGCAAGCGATCTTTACCTCCGTCGGCTCACCAAAACGTTATCGAGGGACCGGGGCTAAGTAGGAACCCTCCGATGCATAATCCCGAAGTCGTGCATAGTAGTTGATATCAGGTGCGCATCGCCGCTACTAACCCCACGTGGGTTAATTTACATCGCAAAAGCAATTTTCTTGGTTCTCTCCTCTATAAACATCACACGACAAGTTGCCTGTTTCTTTAAAGTCAGACGACCATTAACCTCAACGGGAAAAGGTGTCAAGAAAACTTAAGGGTGCAAATCTTCTTCTGTCTAAATTTGCTGTGCCTGCCAAGCAATGAAGTTCGCACATTCGCTCAAGTTTAATGCTGTGCCCGAGTGGCAGGACAACTATGTCAACTACACTGGGCTCAAGAAGGTGATTTACAAGCTCCAACAGGATCAGCTTGCAGTTGCCAATCCCAACGATGGTTCGTACGACGTGAGTCGCGTCAACACCACCACGGTGTCAGAGCTTGTAGAAAGCTACAAGTTCAACAAGAAAAGGGACAATAAGGCTGCTAAGGACGACGACGAGGTGGTGGAAGGCACCAGTCGCTTCCGGTCCAAGTGGATGAGAAAATTGAAGCGTGCTGAGGAGGACTCGGACCAAGTTAGCAGCCTCGAGGCTGGTGGAATGCTTGAGAAGCAGAGCTCCAACGAGGTCCAGAGTATGGATGTGGAGAACTCCACTGTTGTGTCGTTTGGCGAGGACCGTGAGGACTCCGAGGTGGATTCCGGGTCGGAGTACGCCAACCCCGAGTCGCCTCTGTTTGATCCCCTCAAGGTGTTTGCCAAGCAGCTTTTGGCTGAATTGCTGAAAATCAACGATTTCTACACCACCAAGGAAAAGGAGCTGCTTGCTGAATACGACAACTTGGTGAAGGATTTGGCTGCCAACAACGTGCACATTGATGATGTGTTCAAGTTCACCCAGGCCTACCACTATGATAACCCTGACGTGGTGAACAATGACCAGCACCATCAATACCACGTCAAGTCCACGCTTTCCCGGACCACCACCAACGCCTCGGTTTTCGACCATATCAACCATGTGGGTAACGACCACGACGAGCACGACTTGGAAAAACAGGACTACAAGGTAGCTGCGGAAGACGATGACGATGACGACGACGATGATGACGATGAAGACGATGAAGACGACGACTACAACCACCACCGGTCGGCCCTTCTTTCACACACCGACTTCAATGTCAAGCAGCAGGTCAAGATCACGCTCAAGAGAAAGTCAGGAGCGCTTTTCATTGCCCTTTCCGAGCTCAAGTCGTTCATCGAATTGAACCGTATTGGGTTCACCAAGATTTGTAAAAAATTTGACAAGACGTGCAACTACGCCATCAAGTCCGATTTCATCAACAACTACTTGCCCAGCCACTCGAAGGTTTTTGCATCCGAGGCCATCACCCATTTGGAGTCCTGTCTCGACGAACTTGTGAAGATCTATGCGTTTTTGTCGGGCAAATTGGGTGCAAAAACCACTGCGCAAGACTTGGAACACATCCGGTTGGAGCTCAAGTCCCGTCTTAGAGACCACATCGTGTGGGAACGTAACACTGTGTGGAAGGACCTCTTGTCTTTGGAAAAGAAATCATACAACATCCATGTGGATGCTGGCCAGGCAAAGATGGGCGACGAGTTTGTTCATGACTCCATGTTGCGCATGAGAATGCGCCAATTGAACTTGGGTAAGTTCACGTTGCTGGTACCTGCCTCGTTTCTTACCTGGCAAATAATCAAGTTGGCCATCATCATTATCGTGTTCATTATTTTGCTCAGCGTCAAGACTTTCCATGATCCTATGCAAGGCAGATGTTTGGCGGTGTTAGTGGCTTCCGCCATGCTCTGGGCTTCCGAGGCCTTACCCTTGTACGTTACTGCCATGCTTGTTCCACTCCTTGTGGTCACTTGTAAGGTGCTTAAGGACACTGATGGTAATGAAATGGTAGGTGCTGTGGCCTCCAAGTACATTCTTTCTCAGATGTGGTCTTCGGTGATCATGGTGTTGATTGGTGGGTTCACTTTGGCTGCTGCCTTGTCCAAGTATAACGTGGCCAAGATCTTGTCGTCTCATATTCTTGCATTTGCTGGTACCAAGCCTCGGAACATCTTGCTTTCTATCATGGCAGTGTCGCTTTTCCTTTCCATGTGGATTTCCAACGTGGCTGCTCCAGTGCTTTGTTACTCCTTGATCCAGCCAGTTTTGAGAACTTTGCCTACCGAGTCGCCCATGGCCAGAGCTTTGGTTCTTGGTATTGCCTTGGCCTCGGATGTCGCTGGTATGGCTTCTCCAATTGCATCTCCTCAAAACGTCATTGCCATTGGCGCTATGAGCCCTAACCCTGGCTGGGGTAAATGGTTCGCCGTGGCGTTGCCAGTGGCCATCATCGCAATGGTGGGAATCTGGTTGGAATTGATTATGACCTTCAAGATTTCAAACACCAAAATCAAGCCTTTCAAACCAATCACTGACCGGTTTACCGTCAAGCAACTCTACGTTTCAGCCGTCACCGTTGCTACTATTCTCCTCTGGTGTGTTTTGAGTAAGATTGAAGGTACATTTGGTGAAGCTGGTATTATTTCCATCATCCCAATTGTGTTACTTTTTGGTACTGGTCTCTTGAAAGCCGACGATTTGAACAATTTCCCTTGGAGTATCGTGTGGCTTGCTATGGGTGGTCTTGCTCTTGGAAGTGCCGTTACCTCGTCGGGCTTGCTTGGTACCATTGCCAAAGCTTTACAAAAGAGAATCATGGACTACAACGTATTCGTCATCTTACTTATCTTCGGTGTTCTTGTTCTTGTCGTTGCTACATTTGTCAGTCACACTGTGGCAGCCTTGATCATCATTCCTTTGGTCAAGGAAGTGGGTGAGACCTTGCCAACCCCACATCCTTTGATCTTGATTATGGGTACTGCTTTGATTGCTTCAGCAGCCATGGGTTTGCCTACATCAGGGTTCCCTAACGTAACGGCCATTAGTATGACCGACGAAGTGGGTAAGCGGTACTTGACAGTGAACACCTTCATCACTCGTGGTGTTCCAGCTTCGCTTATTGCATATGTATGTGTGATCACTATTGGTTACGGTATTATGTCCGCATTGCACTTTTGATCATGATTAGATGAATTATAGAACTGTATACTAAATAAATTTAAGGAGTTACCACCGTAGGAAGAGTTGGAGATGTTTAAAGAATTACACATATTAAGCACCACAAAGACCTTTTCATTCAACTAGTCATTGGTCCCAAATCTACTGGGTCTACATCTGTCAATGTTTTAATGATTAAAAAGTACAAATCAGAGAATTAAAAACCACTGGGGTATAACCATGGGTAGTGGTATATGCACAAAAAAAGCTGCCGGACTTTTTAAAGATGGGTATTTGCGCCTATTTTGTTGAGTTGGGGCCGAACAAGTTTCTTTGAATTTGCTTGTACACTCCGGCATCATCCATTTGTTTGAAAACTTTAGCCAAACCAGGCCCGTAGGTTTCACTGGTTAAAATGGCCTCCACTGCATTTGAAAGAATGTTCTGTTTCTTGGCAAATTGGAAGTAGTAATTCAAGTCTATCGAGTTCAACACTCCACTCTTGTAAATTGGTTCAGAGAAGTTTCCAGCAATCGACCCAAGGTTTGGGTTTTGGAGCACTTCCAAAACAATTGGAGTAAGAACACCACTGTTGTTGAGTCCTACGAACACATCGTCAAGTGTACCGATAAAGAACTGGGACTTCACAATCGTCCCCAAAAGGTTACTCAAGAACGCAGAGGCTGAGCCAGTGTAATTGTTGTTGGAGCTAGCTCTCTTGCCTAAAAGAGTACCAAACACTACCTGCTTGTTTTGTGGTGGGTAATGGATTGTGGAACTAGTGTTGTCTGGGGCCTTGGCCTTGGTCTTGGTAATCACATTGTATAAATAGTCCCAAGTCAATTTTTGACCGTTACCGAGATCGACCAAGATCTGGGCAATACATGGCTGCGAACTAAGCAACTTGCCTGCAAAAACACCGACAATATTTCTATTACTGTCGTTAAGGAGAACTTGGTTCAAAGTCGAATCAATAAGGCCCGAGGTTTCCAACGAGTTCAAGATCTGGGTAAAGTTAATGCCCATATCAAACGCCACAGATTCTAAATCCGAAGCTGTGGTTCTGTTGACGAGGGTGCTCACTTGGTTAGCAACCGTTTGCAATATTAAGGGATTTTCCCCTAATTCGTTAAGGGTCTTATTGATGATCCCCGAGGAATACACCGATTGTAAGATTTCCGAAATGCTCAGGGCCGTGTCTCTTTTAGACAAGTCGTCAGAGTTTATGTAGTCGTCAACCATGTCGAGGATATAGTTGTAAGGAGAGTGTTCTGGGGCGCTGAAAGAGTCCACTTCGAACTCCTGGGAAACCGGCTCCAAGGCTGTCACCATGGATGCCATCGAAACGACAGACGTGATTAGTATTCTTCCAAACTTCATGGTTGAAAGAGGGTAGCGGGGCTTGACAAACAGGCGGAAAGCGTTGGAACAAAGTTGGATGCTAGGATGGTCAAAAATGGTGGGTTTTGGGCTAAATATATTGCCTGGGGTAGTGCCATATTAACTGCAGGGCTTGGAGCATCACTTGCCTGATTGGGAAGAGGACGTAATTTCCGCATTGGGAAGCACGGCCGGAAGGGTGGAGAAACGAGCGAAACGAGCGAAAAAGAAGGTGAAAAGCAGAGGGGTACCAACAACGCCGAAGCGGCATTGACCGGATATCCTTAGGAGCTCTCTAATGGCTAGGTCCCTACTGGTGTACAAGAAAGAACCATCTAATTAACCATCTGTCACGTGATCAGAATCTCGAACTGCTTCTGCCTGCATGACAGCGCCCCCGATCAGGAAACCACATTACATTTCCCAATGCGGAAGGCCGGCTTTTACCATATGGGGCAATTCTTAGCTGCGAAAACCCTCTAAACTACCAAAACTGTCGATGACAACAACTGTCCCTGAAACCCATATAAAACCCGTTGACATCTCGGCCCACTCCAAGGTTTATTTTTTACATCTCGAAGAACGTCATGAAGCTTTTGCCTATCTTCACAGCGGCCTTCTTTACCGCTAGTTTGGCCAGTGCCATTCCATATGCCATTCCGTTGGAGAATTCCCAGTTTGAAATCGCCGAATACTTTGACGGGATGATCGAAACCACATTCGGCCACCACGAATACATCAACGCTCGCTCCTTGACTAAGAGAGCAACCAACAGCTCCGGAGTGTTTAGCTCTTCTGGCAACGGTCTTGAAGGAGTCATCGAGAGTGTGCTCAAGTCTGTCAACAATTCCGGCATCATTTTCTCCATTCTTGACGACTTTGCTGGAAATGACGACAGAATCAAAAAAGTTGCTACCATCATTGGAAATTTGGTGAACAGCACCACCAGCAAGAACTCCACCGTGAGCTCCATTTTGTCGGGCATTTCTGCTGAAAAATTGGTTTCCTCTCTCAATTTGACTGAGCTTATCCAAATAGTCCAGGACTCGGGTCTTATTACTTCCATTGCAGATGGATTACTCTTGGACGACAATTTCAGACCAGTGCTTGCAAATCTCACTTCCCGTTTGTTGGACAGCTACAAGGAAGAATTGTTGTACGTTATTGACACTGTGTTTGCCAGTAACAGCGACAGCAGCAGCAAGAAAAAGAGAGCAGAAAGCACCTCCGGAAGCTTGGGCCTGTTTGTGGCCAACCTCGTCTATGGTGTTGTCGGATCTCCACTCTTCACCACCGGTCTCAACGACACTTTGGTGGCCTTGAACGACACTGGAGTTGCCCTCTACATCGTCAAGAGATTCCTCTCCAACGACTCCTACGTTAACATGACCGTGCAACTTGCCCAAGACATCTACGACACCGGTGCCATCAAACTCGACCTCTCGAGCCTCAACATTACCGGCCTTATCAACCTGGTGTTGGATGACCCATCATTGATCCTGGGTGTTCTTGGAAGCGTCTTATCTGGAAACTCTAGTGACCTCTCCGGCCTCACACTGTCGCTCGGCAAGTACAGCGACGCTGCTGGTAAATTTGTCAATGAGCTTGAAGACACCGGCATCTTCAATGAGTTGAATAGCTACATTTTCCCCTCGAGTTCTTCTTCGTCTGCGTCCTCCACTGCCGAGAAGGGTAATGCAAAGGCAGCTGTTACCTCGGCCACTAGTGGTGGCTCGAGCTCTTCTGCTACCTCCACCGCATCTGCTTCTCTGTCCAAGGCGGGTGCTGGATCATTGAGTATCGACTCTCCATTCACCAGAGCCTTGATGTTCATCCAGACCGTGGTGTTTGGTGGTTTGTTATTGATATAATCTCACCATTCCTCTGGAAATGGACCCAAGGCCAAAACAGGAAATTGGCCCACAAGCCTAAAGTTCCCCCACATAGCGACATTGAATGCCTGCCGTGTCGAGGAACAAAGTCCTCGGATAACTCAGCTCGTCTACGGAGAGCGTACGATGATGAATATCTCGATATTCTTCTCGATGGGAGTCCCTTGTGACTATTTGTCACGGGCTTCCTTTAATTCTACTACCCACCTCAACTACTTTAAGTAATTCTACGTCAACCCCTTATTTCGGTCAAATGCATGTTACATAGAATTTCGCCGTAGAATTGCCAGATTGACTGTCAGCCAATTCTTGCCCCAGTGTAGCCAGAGCAGAAGTTGCCCTATGGTTGAATTTGCAGAGGCACGACCAACCCCAGATTATAGAAGGGCATTATCGGTGATGCAGATATAAGCCCCGTACATTTGCAGCCAAACCATCCCCCAAGTGGAGATCAAATATACTGCTGTGGTTCACCCACTTTCCGAGCAAGCCGGGCCTGTTGCTGGCATCCTGCTCATTACATAACCATTACAATTGGAGTAGTTGCAGCACGCTTACATAAGCAAAAATCATCCCCCATATCTATCACTTATCACCATCTATTCTTCTACCACAACCTTTTGGAGACCATTTGACTGAATGGTAGCCTCAAAGGTAATTCCAAACCCCCCAGCGGTTCCAACAAACGTTAAAGTAACGGGAACCCGCAATGGCTCCAAAGTGGGCGCAAAGAGCTCCGGGCCATCCGTTTTGGAGCCTTCAATTGAATTTAGAACCAGTGTCAATGACCATCTGGGCATCACAGACCCTGAAGAACAGCAAAAGTCCCGAAGTGTCAGCCCAGGGGATACAGGATCTATAAATCATACAACTCTTTCCGCTAGCTGGCCCTATTTGGACCCTCACGGATCCTCAGCCACTGGCTACGATAAGCTCAATCTGGATCGGACCAATGAAGACGCTGATCCCACGACGCCGTTGCTTCGCAGGCCCCAGCAGCTGGGAAGGAGAAGCAGTTCCGTATCACAGAACATCAACCGTTTCACACACAATTACATTATTCCTGCTGCAAAATGGGCCTATTCGCCTATGGCGAAGAAAAAGAAGACCAAGGTGGTTGATGATAAGGCATATGTGATCGAGTACTCTGTATTCAAGCCAGTGCGGGGGCTAGATCCGATCCAGAGCCAACAAGAATTAATTCATCATTGTAAATTGCTCCAGGATTGGGAAAACCAAGGGTTCTTGGAAGACCAGGGTGAGGTCAGAACAAAAGGGTTTCTTTACCCTCCAGGGTACATTAGCAAGGACGAGTACGACGAAATAGTTAGGATCGCTAGAGGGTATATTGACTCAAAGGAATTGATCCCTGAGCTTGTTACTCAAGGGTCGTCGGGCAGTTATTTCCTTTCTTCTAAAAGAAAAGTTGGTAGAAACAGCGTGGAATCGGTTTACAGAGTTGGCATTTTCAAGCCCAAGGACGAGGAGCCTTATGGACC
The DNA here is from genome assembly GCA_030568555.1 of Suhomyces bolitotheri. Lineage (NCBI taxonomy): Eukaryota > Fungi > Ascomycota > Pichiomycetes > Serinales > Debaryomycetaceae > Suhomyces > Suhomyces bolitotheri. The sequence goes on from JAJMGH010000018.1 coordinate 73,115, forward strand.
GTTATCCCCTAAATGGACTAAGTGGCTTCATCGAACATTTTTCCCTTGCTTCTTTGGAAGGGCTAGCTTGATTCCAAACCTAGGGTATATCAGTGAAACTGCTGCTTGTGTATTAGACCGGCAATTACTCTCGTATCTTGTTCCATACACTGATGTGATTAAGCTTTCGTCCCTGGCATTTTACCATCGCTGGTGGGACAAAAATATATTCAAACCAAAGATCGGTTCGTTCCAGGTATTTTTGGAGGGGTATACCGATGCTGATAAGTGGTTCAAAGTCCACCCGATACCACCGGAAGAAGATTTGATTCAGAACCTGGAAATACGAGTCGGACATATTGAAGAAGTCCATGAATCGTATTTGGATGCCCGCTTTGTTTGGTCTCAAGAGTCACTCCAACAATTTCGAGAGGAATTGGAAAAGTTGGTGATTTTGGACTATATCATGAGAAATACCGACAGGGGTCCAGACAACTGGATGGTCAAAATCATATGGAAGACTACAAGTATCGGGAAAAATATAAGAACCATGAAACCAATCATCAAAATTGGAGCCATAGATTCGGGATTAGCGTTCCCCTGGAAACACCCCGACGGCTGGAGATCGTTTCCATTCGGGTGGCTTTTCCTTCCATTGTCTGCAATTGGAGAACCATTTTCCCTAAAGACTAGAAACCACTATTTGCCCCTATTAACATCCAAATTTTGGTGGGAGCAAACGGCTTTGAAATTAAGAGAAACCTTTGAGATCGACAATGACTTTAAAGAGAGAATGTTTCGTAAACAATTAGCAGTACTTAAGGGCCAGGCATTTAATGTGGTGGAGACATTAAAGATGAGTACGGCTGGTCCGTTAGAACTCACCAGAAGTGACCATATTTTAGTGTGGGATGACGTGATGCACATACCCAAGCTGTTGGATGACATAAGTGTTTATCCCACCATGGAAACTGGAGCATATGGGCTCGGGCTCAATAAATATCGGGCAGGAACCGAAATGGAAGATGAATACGATCCTATGGAAAATGCAGGTAATTCGCCCGCTGCCTCTTGGATTTACGAGTCAACAGATGCTGCATTCTCTAAGAAAAAAAACATCTCGAAATCAATGCCTAGTTCACCATTAAATTCTAGATGTCCCCATCCCCACAGACAGGGAGATGGTGACGAAAATGTCACCAACGGGTACGATTATAATTTGACATGTACCCAAGAAGAATATGTCACTGGAGAAGAAAACAGGAAAGTTATTATTGAGAGGTTAGCCAAGCTTCACAGCAAACCGCCGGTATTCACTTGGTGCTAGTATCGGTAGTGCGTTAAATCTTGCCATTTTTAGGGTCTAGGGCCGAAGGTTTTCTTCCTTGTATTAATAAAATCAATCTAATTTAAATAAGGAAAAGCTGACTGTAAGCAGGTTAATGGTGCTTCTCATAATTTTCTTGGAATATGGCCCCAAAGTTATCGCTGCTGGTGTGCTTAAATTTCTCTTCGTCTAACACAAAGGCGCCTCTTTTCTCTTTAATGTCAAATTGTACGATTTTCATCAACGAGTATAGGGTAGTGAGAATAGGTGCATCTACATTGTTTTTGCGGGCGATTTTAACCGGATTGCCTAATACCACCTCCACCTCTGTCAACTGGCCATTGAGTACGTCGGTACACATGGAAGGCTTATAGTAAAGACTGTCGCAACTATGAAGGAAGAACTGGACGTATTCTTCGCTAAGGGTGTAGCCTTCACTTTTGGCGATGTTGACCACTTCCCTCATGGCAGGTTCCACAAGTGCGTGGTTGGCTCCGGTGATAAGGCACCGGGTGATATCCAATTTGGTCAATGCTGACATGGCATTGTAAGGACAGTTGAAAAGTAATTTGTGCCACCTCAGTTTACGAACATCCTCATCAATGGTGACCTTATTGTAGCCATCGTTGTGATAGAAATCGACGATTTCCTCGAGGGCCCGGCGAGATTCTGGGTGGGAGCCAGTAGGGTCGAAGTCGCCGACTATCACCTCTTCAATTGACTTGTGTTCGATCAAATCTGGGGTATTGGTCGATGCCACAAGATTGACTCCACTAAGAATCAAGTTCTGGGGAAACGCCGCCCTCATGGGGATCTCGATATCAATACCATTTTGAAGTAGAAGGATCTTCGTATTGTCGGTCACCGCTGGCCGGATCACATCTTCACTGGTGAGAGCTGCATCAGGAGTATTCTTGATCCCGAGAAAAATGTAGTCAAACGGCCCGTACTCAGCTTGGGCATGCTCGACTGATTGGGCGATACGAGGAGGTTTCCATCCTCGGACCTTACCATACATCACTGAGTCGATGTTGTAACCATTTTCCAACACTTTGTTGTAAGCAGAGCGAACCACGAGCGTCACCTCGGCCTTGGCCCGTTTTACCACCGCATACGCGCTGATGATGCCGACAGCTCCAGATCCGATGATAAGCACTTTGGGAGTCATGGGTGAAGAAGTTGGTCAGCAATAGTGCAGGAATAAATACCAAGCTGGTGGTGGCTTCCGCTTCGATAAGCTTAGTGATGCTCATGCGCGATAACGTAATATGTCGCCAATTGTGGGGCCCGAGACCGGGGTCAACTCTTAACTTAGGGCATCGCCGCTACATTGAGCTCTATTAGTTCAGTCTATGATTAGACTTATGCTAGATAATGCTATGGACTCGATGAGGTTAATCTTGCTCCGAAATTGGTGCAGTAGTAGCACTGGACAGAAAGAAGGTACGTCTTCTCGGCGCCTCACTTGGTGAGCTCTCTGACGACGTATTCTCCAGGTCCCAGGTACCCGTAGAATTCTCGGGCCTGTACCACACGCAATTCAAAATATTTCATGGTGTCGGCGTCGTTTATTTTGCCCCGAATGGTGCCCTTTTTAGCGAGCGCCGCTTGCTCTAACCCCTGGCTGTGGGTAAGTCTCAAGGTCTTTCTCATGATGGTCAAGACTTGATTCACGGCTGTGACCAAAGGAGTGTCTGCGCCCTTTTCTAGTAACGACACCAACTTGTCCAACAAAAGGGCCGAGAAGAGGTCGCCCACTCCCGTGAAATACGATTTGATGATGGGAACCTCGAACATCTGTACTGGCGACCGGGCGCCGTCCACACACGTAGAAACAGCGCAGCCAATAATTCCCGAATCGCCCCAGAGGGTGCCGTCCAACGAGGTGACTACCACGAACGGCACACCGTAGTCGTGGTGAAGAATATCTACCGCCTGCTTCAACCGTGCTGTGGTATCCACTTTGAACCCCACGAGCAACTCGAGCTCAAACTGGTTTGGCGTGACGATATCCACGAGCCGTCGCTGTAACACGAGCCGGTTCTGGTCCACACAGTTCTGCTCCACATAGAGATAGTTGTTGTCGCCCATAACTGGATCGAGAAGGTAAAGCGTTCGGGAAGCGTCGGTGGCGTCAGCGGCTCCGTCTGGCACAGAACCATCGATGTGGCGCCGTCCTTTGAACTCTGCAATGTAGTCGTGGATGGTATCGATGAGTTTGGCGTTAGGAATGTAGCCAGTGATGATAGCCCGATAGGGAGGCACCGCGGCCCCCCCTGAGGGCTCTGCTGAGGGCGTCTGGAGCTGCAAGAGCTGGCCAAGGATCAGCCGAAGCTCGTCAGGATCGATGGAGTCCCCTTCAAACGAGCCGTAGCCGGTGTGGTTGGAAAAGTTGACGGTGTTCACGTAATCAACCTCCCAGCCCTGTGTCTGGAGGGGAAATATGGCCGCCTTGCCGCCCACGTAGCCGTGTACGACATGGGACTGGATCGATAGGACCGACTTCATGATGATGGTTAGTCACAGTCACGTGGATGGCGATAACAGAGTTGGTGGATGATGGGTAGTGCCCCAACCGAGTACACTCGCTTACATAAGCGGACCCAAGCGTGGTCGTGCCCAGCGCTATTTGTTTCATGGACTAACATATACGAAACTGCAGTGCCCACAGAGGTCATGCCGCCCTGCATTAGCGCTCGCGGTGGCGTTGCAGGTGGAGACACCCAGACGACTCATTTGGTCCAGGTCTCGTGACACGCAGTCTGCACCAGGAAGATATTGCCCAAGGTACAGATGCTTCAACCGTCTCGACGTCAGGCGGGTATGCATTGCCCCACCTTCCAGACAGACCAGCGTTCACGCCGTGTCAACCTCGTCCAACCATCTGGTGAGCGCTGTTTCGTCAACCGTGCCGCATTATCACAAGCTCGCGATATAGGAGAGGGGTTATACACGAACAAAGCCGACCTGGACCTGGCGCGCCACCAAACAACACACAAATAGGGTTGACGACACGGGGCCAGGGTGCAAAGTTAGTGCCTAGATGCAGGCGACGAAATAACCCGCATTACCGTGGTCGAAGGTACGCCTCCTGTATGCATGTCGTGTGCACCCCAGATCAATGTAATGTGAAGCAGGTTTTTTTTCAGTGCTTCCACTATGTGGCGGTGACGTATGTATCAGATACCAAAGTGGCCAATAGGTGCAGTCAAACATTTAACCATTTTCGGAGATATATTTCAGGTCGATGAACCTCAAACTGATTGTGGTTAAGACAGTTTCACCACTTGTCAACCATAGACAATAGCTATGTCCACTCGTGGATGCTTGCTGTCGACTGGAGTGTTGTCTGGTTTAGTTCAAAAGCCCCCATCATGTTCACAGCTGGAAATATTTTTAACTCAACACTGCATCTGGGTCTGTTCTAAGAAGATTCTATGCGCTGGGCGCAGTTATGGTGCAATGTTTGCCTAATCTATTCTTAGTGAGGGCAGTGGGTGTGGGCCAGGTGGGTAGTGCATAGCGACATACGCACCACCACCGCCTAAAAAAAAAAAAAAACATGCTCGCGACAATTGTCCTATGTACACCCCCTGTCTAGAGTGCGTCGTCCACTATATAAACTCCCCCGATCTCCCAAACTTTTTTTAGCCCTACAACTGAGTATTCCGGTAAAATGTCTTCCGAAGTTCTTGTCTCCGATACAACGTTTAAGTCCACTCTTCCTCCTAGAAAGCGGGCTAAGACCAAAGAAGAAAAGGAACAACGCCGTGTGGAGAGGATTCTCCGTAATCGGCGTGCTGCTCATGCTTCCAGAGAGAAGAAGAGAAAGCACGTTGAATACTTGGAGTCATACGTGGTGAAACTTGAGGAAAACTTATCGGTATTGCAAGGAAACTTCAATGCCGTGCACAAGATGCTCACACCCAAGCAGTTGGGAACGTTGTCGTTACCTGCATTGCAGGATTTGGAAGAGTTGAAGGAAAAGATCCAAGCAAACTTGACCACCGTTAACAAGAAGGAGGATAATGAAGATGAGGAGGACGACGAACAAATGTCGCCTTCTGTTTCCGTGACGGAAAGCCCTCCACAACTGAAGAAGAGAAGATTGAGCGATGCGGGCGATTCGGTCGGGGTGAAGGAAGAGACTAGTACCTACTATAACTACCTTTCGCCAGTGTCGATCAACTCGCCTGTGAACTCCCAACTTGACTTGAACTTGACTACGGATTTCTCCAGAGTGAGTCACGAAGGACAATCATCCCCTACCATCAAAATAGAGCCAACAAGCGAACATGATTTATTGGGGCAAAATTCAGCAGCAATTTTGTCGACCCAATCGGAATACTTGTCGGAGTTTCATCCGCGCGAGTTGTATGTGTAACGACTGGTTTCGTTGACTGTTCTCTGCTTGTCCGCCGGCGCACAGCAATATCTTTGAGAGATGTATATTAATCTAGGATCCTATTGTCGGGTGACAATGGCTTCAAGATTAATATACGTGGAACCTCTCGGGAAGTTGCTGCTTCAAAGCGTGGCTGGATTTATAGCATCGAAGCAACAGTCTTGATCCTGGCCGGATCACGTACACTTCCACGTATATTCCTTTTGGGTTGTACCACCATTCCTTGGTCTGCAGCACCAATCATGCACGACTTCTTGGCCTCTTTTCCTGATGATATGGGGTCGATGGAACCCTCGAAGGCTTCCAATATAAGCGACTCTGGCAAATCTTTTGGCGACGGTATCGATGACTTTTTATTAGCTCATCATTCCGAGGTTGAAGAATTGACCGACGACATTTCTCCCGAATCGGATACTTTTTCACTTACGAACCCTCAATCTCCTATTTTTGACATGAAACAGGAGGACGTGGAACACGATTTCACTTCAAGTATCGATGAGTTCTTGGAGCTCTAAAGCTCATCTCATGGGTACATGTTGGGTTATATTTATTTAGTTCTGGTTGGGTAAGATTGTTTTGGTTTAGAAAAGAAGAAAAACTCCAAAAAAAATTATGGCTACTACACGTTTCGATTTCATTTCCACTAATAACATTTATATGACACTTTATTGACATTATCACACATCAAAATACAAAAAAAAGAATAAAATCAACAAATCCCCAAAAAAACAAGCAGTTTTTTTTTGTTGTTCTTGTTCTAATGATATCAGGGATTATCCACAGATTTGAATATTGATTGTCAACCAGTTTTGCTACTGTGCACAGTATGTTTGATTGGTCACTTGGAATAATTGGCACTTCGTTGTCTGGCGCTCCTTTTCAGTGATGCGACGATTCCACGATTGATTAATCTACAGAACTGCCAGAAAGCAATTTGGTTGAATTTCTTTACAAACAGTGAAATCCTACATATATACACGTCCAAGATGTGATAAGGTGTCGGAAAGAATCAAATAGGCCATAGTTTTTCGTTAAGCTTTACTTCGTGTATATTAGATAATAGAAGATTTTTATGATCTACGTAAACGGTGACGTGTCCACTGGGCGAGCGCACGTGACACACGGGCCACGTGACCACAATCGCTATGACGTATGCCAAGGTCCAGCGAAGGTAGAATTTCAGGGGTGTGGACACGGGCGCGTTAGCGGTGATCGAATAGTGGGAGTTAAACGTTAGAAATATCCTGATAACAGAGGCTAAGCAGGCGCAAGTGGGCACTACCAATGACTGCGTCATGCAGGCGTGGGGGGTGTACATATCATACATCTTTCAATAGAAGAGGTGCACACCAGGCCACACCCTCCCCTTCGGGCCCTAGTATAAATATCACAGGTTTCCCCCCATAGGCAATTGTAGACCAATTATTTCACCTTCTTTACCAATTGAACCCTACATCAATTGCTAAACTACTACACAATGTCAGCCAACGAATTCTACTCCTCAGGAGAGCAAGGCTCGTACCAAAATGAAGGTCAACGTTACGGCGGCCAGGATCAAGGCCAAAATCAAGGCCAAGGTCAACAAGGTGAAACTGGAGACAGAGGTCTCATGAGTGGACTTGCTGGAGCCGCAGTAGGCGGTTTCGGTGGCCACAAGCTTGGTGGAAACCACTCCACCCTCGGAACCATTGCTGGCCTTGTTGGCGGTGCCATTGCTGGTGACAAGCTTGGTGACAAATATGAAGAACACGAGCACAACCAGAGTAGCCATCATAGCAGTGGCGGTGCCGGAGGCTTACTCGGAGGTATCTTGGGCGGCGGAAAGCATGAAGGAAGACACGAATATGGTGGAGGTAACCACGGCGGAAGAAACGACTACGACAGTGGTAGAAATGATAACTACGGTGGTGGCAGAAACGAAGGCTACGGTGGTGGCAGAAACGAAGGCTATGGTGGTGGCAGAAACGAAGGCTACGGTGGTGGCAGAAACGACTACGAAGGAGGAAGAAACGATAACTACGGTGGTGGCAGAGACAACTACGGTGGCAGAAACGAGTATGGCAGAGACGGAAGAGATGGAAGAGATGGAAGAGACAACTACGGTGGCAACCAGGGCGGAAGATGGTAAATAATATCATCAATTGACGTTGACTTATGCTAATTGTAGGGCCAATTGTAGTATGGATGTGGTAGAGGCAAATAATACCTCGTTTTCACAAAATTCACAGTATTGAACTACCAAAGCTGAAGCGGAGAACTTCCACACGGTGGCTATGGGAACAATAGAGCCTTGATGCTGCAATTATAGATGTAGAAAAGTGTCACGTGCCCGACCCGTAGTAATCCCAGTATGCGCCATTTGGGACAGTTACAATTTGATCTGGTCAAGCTACCGGCGGATGAGACAGTCCTGAATCTCGCTTCTCCTTTGTCCCCATTAGTATCAGAGGATACGGAACTCTTCTAGTACCTCGACACGTGTCCCATTGGCCCTTAAATCGTCCTCGGCATCTGCCGTATCACAACGTACAGTGTGTCATTGCTCACAGGTGATCCCACTGGCAATCTCCTTCTAGTATGCCTCCACAAATCTCCTTCATCCAGATCACCCCTACGGCCACTATCCCCATAAAAATCTTCGCCAAGTCGTCGGCATCATCCTCCCCACAGTCACTCGCAATCAACGCCAAGTCGCTCATCACACTCACCAACTCCTCCAATTACCATACAAAACTACTGAAAAATTACCTCAATGCCCTCATCGACTCAATAAAAGACGAAGTACTCGAAGCATTGCTCCAGCGTCCTATTGACCAGATGACCATCCGCGGCCAGGTGACAAATTTGACCACAGCAAGAGTGATTCTCCGAGTAAAACTTCAGCTGGTACGTCCCCACGAGGGTTCTATGGACCGTTCTACTCGAGTGGAGATCCCATTAGTACTCCTAGTCAACCTAAGGGTCCGCTACGGTCGTCTTAGCGAGCAGGATGTTACCAAACTCCAGCTCAAGGGCCCAATTAGCGATAAACTCATACGACCCGATGGGTCATTGCGGCTTTTAAAGAAGCGAACCACAATTCAGGAAATTCTCTTGGTGGAAGAGGACGAGACAGTGCTGGAAGTAGACTCCAAGAAGAACTTGAGCTACAAGTTGGACCGTCTCCACTTGTCCACCAACTTGGCCCACTGTATCAAGGTGTATCTATATGGCTGAGCCATGGGTGAAGCAATCTCAACTGCAACACGGTAAATTTTCTTCATTAAGTTTTCGATGGTCTAGTCAATTCAACTTTTTCAGATCTTCTGAACAAATAGAATTAATATAGCTCAAGGAGTTTGGTTTTCAAGGCAGGCCCTTCCAGAAAACATCTCTCACTCCCTCAGGTCTCTCAAACAGGATAGCTGCCCCTGTTGAAGGCGTATAGGCCTGCTCAGGGACAATCCAAACCGGAACATCGCAATTTTCATAGATAATATACCTGAAACCCAGTACTAAATAGCCAAATTGGTCTGGAGGGAAGCAAAAATAGCACCATGAACTCTCCCTAACCAGTAACAGTCACAGTCACTATTTCCTCCAATAATGTGGCAATTCGCTTCTACCTATATAACCAGTCGTACAGCCTAACATGCACTTATACTTCGCTGTACAGCCACCAAACGAGCCCAATTACACAACTATCACCAGTAGTAGGCACAGGTTACCTCTCCTACCGTTGTGTTGACACTACCTACGTCCCCAGTCCCGTCCAGTCAGCTGACTAGCTTCCTTGAATTTGTCCCTCTATCTTGATCCGTCCCCATCACCTGACCTCACTTTGCGGTGTATATTTGCCATCGGTTCTTGTATCAACAACTGTCCAATCATTCAATGGTAGTCCTCCGCTTCAGATCCAAAGACGGGATGTTCCGCATCAATGCGGCCCCCACCGACGACTTCCTTCTTGTCTTAGAACAATTGTTCCCCAAGCTCACCAACTTGGATCCGCAATCGGTATATATCAGCGAAAGCCCTACGCAGAAGGGCGAATTGGCTAACAGTTTGTGTGGCAAGACCGTGGACCAGTTGGGTCTCAAGAACGGTCACTTGTTGTACGTTTCTGGGACCAGTACTGGCGACGATACCGCTGTAAATGGCGCGGCAGCCACCAATGTCATCAACCTGGCCCTGGTTTCGGTTGCCAGCATTGCCAACACTATTCCTGGGGCCTCCGGCACTGCCCCAATCACCTCCCTGACTAGCTCTGGCGAATCTGCGCTCGACAATATCCTCGAAGCCTCAGACGGTCTTATCAAACGGCCATTATCCACGTACTGTCGTCATGGACCCAAAGGAATGTGTGAATATTGCTCACCACTACCACCGTGGGACGCCAATTATCGCAAAGAACACAGCATCAAGCACATGTCCTTCCACGCCTACCTCAAGGAATTGAATGATTCCAAGAATAACCGTAACAACGCCTCGTCATACATCCATCCATTGGACGAACCCAACTACAACATCGACCTTGCGTGTACCAATGGCCATCAGCCATACCCCAGAGGAATCTGCTCCAAGTGCCAGCCCCCTACTATCACCCTCCAACTTCAAAAGTTCAGAATGGTCGACCATGTGGAATATGCCGACTCCCATATTTTGAATAAATTCATCGAGACTTGGAGACAAACGGGTGTACAGAGATACGGTGTCTTGTACGGCAGATATGAGGAATTTGAGAAAGTTCCCTTGGGAATCAAGGCAGTGGTAGAAGCCGTGTACGAACCTCCGCAGTCTGGTGAAGCAGATGGAATCACCCTTTTGCCTTGGGAAAATGAACAGCAGGTTAACGAGGTAGCAGCATCTTTGGGCCTCTACCAGGTGGGCACGGTATTCACCGATTTGACCGACTCGGGCAACAGGGATGGAACCGTGTTGGCCAAGAGACACAAGGACAGTTATTTCTTGACCAATTTGGAGATCATTATGGCCGCTAAGAAGCAGGCCGCCCACCCTCTGGCCACAAAGCATTCTACTACCGGAAAATTCTCCTCAAAATTCATCACCAGTGTGGTCAGCGGTGGTCTCCAAGGTGAGATCGAACCTCGTTCGTACCAAGTCTCAGTCAATGCCGAAGCCTTAGTTAAGGCTGACATCATATGTGCATCCACTCAACCATCAAAACTAATTGTCAATTCGAATACCGACCGCAGGTTCGTGCCCGATATTTCGTACCTGGAAATCAATGAGTATGGTTTAGAAGTAAAATCGAACGCAAGACCCGCTTTTCCAGTGGATTTCTTGCTTGTTTCATTGACCGACTCGTTCCCTCTTGAACCTAAACCATTCTTCACCAGTGAATTGGCTTTCCCCATAGAGAACAGGGACTTTATGGGCGAGTTACAGAACTTCCCCCAATTGCATCAATATCTTTCCGGAGGTGGTGGAAGTGGTGAACATTTCTGTGATTTCCATTTCTTGGTCTACATAGCAAAAACGGGAGTTTTGGGCAAGGAAGAATTTGAAACGTTGCTCAAGTTTGTTAAGGACAGAGATGAAGGTGACTTTTTGCAATTAATAGAGAGTCCCGGATGGATGACATTGCTCACAATCGCAGAACAAAGTAGCTAGAACATTGATAATACCGTCTACAATATTAGCGATACCTTTGCTGCTGGAAAGAGCTGTATATGGCTTTCATTACATGCGACTGAAGCTCGGCTGCAAAATGTGGCTACTGTGAAATGTTACCATTGATATTGGAGAGGAAAAAATACCAGCGGCCTTGGAACGAAGTGACTGAAGATCATGTTAAGAATCGTACGCAGTTGACAGTCCCATTATATAATTCATTTAACGGCAAACATCGTACAAGTTGTAGCATTGCCAACGCCTATCCCCTACAATGTCGTGCGACACCGACGACATCCATCGAGGCATCGCATCGCAAAGTTGACCGAAACCCAGCTCCGCCAAATGGCTCCTGCTGAGACCAAAATTCTCCACGGTCCCCGACAGATACATGTCTTCGCTACTATGTGTTAGAGAATTGCAAGGGTCCCATGCCACAGCCAGCAACCATGGACATACCTTGGCGGCCACGTGATGCGAACCTTCTAGACTATTCGACGATTTGCCACTGCCACGACCTGAAAAAAATTCACAGCTCGACATATATAGCGACCCGTAGCGCCCGTTATTAAGTATCAGCAAACATCATGTCTACTCCATTCGGTGTCGATTTAGGTAATAACAACACCGTCATTGCGTGTGCCAGAAACCGTGGTATTGACATCATTGTCAACGAAGTTTCTAACCGTGCCACTCCTTCGTTGGTGGGTTTCGGACCAAGAAACAGATTCATTGGAGAAAGCGCCAAGAACCAACAAACTTCCAACTTGAAGAATTCCGTCGACAACTTGAAGAGAATCCTCGGGTTGAGCTACCAAGACCCAGACTTTGAAATCGAAAAGAAGTACTTCACTGCTCCATTGGTTGAAAACAAAGATGGTGGAATCAGCGCCAAGGTGCGTTTCTTGAACGAACAGCAAGAGTTCACCTCCACCCAGTTGGCTGCCATGTACCTCAACAAAATCAAGGACATCACCTTCAAAGAAACCAAGGCTAACCTTACCGACATTTGTTTGTCTGTTCCAACTTGGTACACCGAAAAGCAACGTCGTGCTGCCGCCGACGCCTGTAGAATTGCAGGTTTGAACCCAGTCAGAATTGTCAACGAAATTACTGCTGCCGCTGTCGGTTACGGTGTGTTCAAGGCTAACGACTTGCCAGAAGACGAACCAAAGAAGGTTGCCTTTATCGACATTGGTCACTCGTCTTACCAAGTTTCGATCGCCGCTGTTAAGAAGGGTGAATTGAAGATCTTGGGTTCTGCCTACGACAAGCACTTCGGTGGTAGAGACTTTGACTACGCCATTGCCAACCACTTTGCTGACGAATTCAAGGGCAAGTACAAGATTGACGTCAGAGAAAACCCTAAGGCTTTCTACAGAGTGTTGACTGCTGCTGAAAAATTGAAGAAGGTCTTGTCTGCCAACTCTCATGCTCCTTTCAATATTGAATCCGTCATGAACGATGTCGATGTTTCCTCCTCTTTGACCAGAGAAGAATTGGAAGAATTTGTTCAACCATTGTTGGAGAGAGTCCATATTCCAATTGAAACTGCTTTGAAAGAAGCCGGTTTGACTGCCAGTGAAATCGACTCCATTGAAGTCATTGGTGGCTGTACCAGAGTTCCATCCTTGAAGGCCAAGTTGGGTGACATTTTCGGCAAGCAATTGTCCTTCACCTTGAACCAAGATGAAGCTATTGCTAGAGGTAATGCATTCATCTGTGCCACCCACTCTCCTACTGTCAGAGTCAGACCATTCAAGTTCGAAGACTTCAACCCTTACTCTGTCTCTTACTTCTGGGACAAGCAAGAAGAAGATGAAGACCACTTGGAAGTTTTCCCAAGAGGTGGTAGCTTCCCATCTACCAAGATCATCACTTTGTTTAGAAGCGGTGACTTTGAAGTCGAAGCCAAATACACTAACAAGAACGAACTTCCAGCTGGTACTGAGCCGGTTGTTGCCAAGTGGCAATTGAAGGGTGTCGTTCCATCTGAAGGCGAAAAGTCAATTGCTTGTAAATTGAAATTGAGAAACGACCCATCTGGTTTCTACACCATCGAATCTGCCTACACCGTCGAAGAAAAGATTGTTAAGGAATTGGTTGAAAAGGATGGCGAAGAAGAAGACGAAGACGCGGAACCAGAATACCGTGAGGTCAAGAAGTTGGTCAAGAAGAACGACTTGGAAATTGTCCAATCCACCGCTGCTTTGGACGAATCTTCCAGACAAGAATTGATCGAAAAGGAAAATGCTATGGTCATGGAAGACAAGTTGGTTGCCGACACCGAAGAAAGAAAGAATGCTCTTGAAGAGTACATCTACGAATTGAGAGGCAAGTTGGACGAACAATATAAGGACTTCGCTTCTGATGCTGAAAAGGAAAAGTTGACTGCTTTGTTAGCCAAGACCGAAGACTGGTTGTACGACGACGGTTACGACTCGACCAAGGCCAAGTACATTGCCAAGTACGAAGAATTGGCATCCACTGGTAACATCATCAGAGGTCGTTACCTTGCTAAGGAAGAAGAAAAGAAACAAGCATTGAGACAAAAGCAGGAAGCTGCTCAAGCCAAGGCCATGGCTGAAAAGATGGCTGCTGCCAGAGAGGCCTCTAAGACCGACTCTCCAAAGACTGACGGAGACAAGGACGGCGATGTCGAGATGGATTAGGTATATAGATACTGTAATATAATCATCTAGAGAAAATCGTACAATTGAAAACTATGGGTTTATTTTGTTTCAAGGTGTTCTATGCAGGTGGTACTACTAAGGTTAATATCGGTCACCACTGTATTCCGTAAGTTTCACTGTTGTTATCTTCGGTTTAACTCCGAAATGATCACGACCGATGGCCCCTTCACAACTCAGAGGTAAGCATGACGGTATTTACGATGAAAATTTTTTGTATTTTCCTACAAGGGTAGAAATGCTAGATCTGAGTGCAAAATAGAAGGCATGACTGACTGGAGAAGACAATCCTCATAGCAACAGTTCGTTTCTTGTAGCTAGTACCAATACAGTAGCGCCAATGAGGTGCCAGTTTCTTCTCCGTCTTGGGGCCGTGATTCCCCTGACCGCCTATATGCAGGCATGAAAACTGTGCGAATAGTTCACCACCAGGTATGATGACAGACCTCATCATTTGTTGGTTGTGGACATTTAGATTCTTAGAGGCCTCATTCACGACGTAATCACGTTCAAAGCGGCCGTCAATATCCTGGCAGTGTGATCGTCCCGCTTTCTCCGTGAAAACCCCACTTGTGGCTGTTATATTGCAATCCAAACAGTGGTGCCATAATCATCAGATCGAACCAGTTCCGCGAACTACTCGACCAACTGGCGCAATTCACCGCTCAACAGCGTATTTGAGCGTCTTCATTTGTCTGCAGAGCCCAAATATCCGAAGATCCTCAAAAAAGTGCCCAAAAAATCGACCCATTCTCACCGCTACCTCCAGTGATCTGCCTTCATCATGGGAACAAGATCCAATCTCTCGCTTGCAATCCAGCAAGCTGAGCAGAAAAACCACCAGGAAACACCTCCGCCACCCCAGCCGAGAAAGGAAAGCACACACTCTGCCGAGTTTACTCCGCTGCTGTTCAACAACATCAACCTGCCGTCATCGTCTACCGTCCATGCTTCTGCTTCCAATGCCAAAACTTTCAAGCCGGAATTGACACCATTATCCACCCAGTTTGGCGACGCTGAACTCAACAACTCGGACGAAGAAGAGTACGACTCCGATACAGATCCCGTGAATCCCGCCGAAGAAGAAGATCTCAAAGATTATGTACCAGGAGGATACCATCCGTGCTACATTGGCGAATCCTACAAAGAAGGAAAATACAACTTGGTACGGAAGCTAGGGTGGGGCCACTTTTCTACAGTGTGGCTCGCTAGAGACAACGACAAACAGTGCCATGTGGCAATGAAAATTGTACGGAGTGCCAAACACTACACCGAAACGGCCATAGACGAAATTAAGCTCCTCGACAAGGTCACCACTTCCGATATCAACCATCCGGGCCATCAGCATGTTATCCAACTCTTGGACACCTTCACCCACAAGGGCCCTAACGGAGTACACGTGGTGATGGTGTTTGAAGTTCTTGGCGAGAACTTGCTCGGGTTGATCAGACGCTACAAGCACAGGGGAATACCGGTTGTGTTTGTCAAACAAATAGCCAAACAATTGTTGTCGGCATTGGACTTTTTGCATCGTAAATGTGGAGTTATTCACACTGATTTGAAGCCGGAGAATGTGTTGATTGAAATTGGAGATGTGGAACAGATTGTACGGATGGTCGAAGAGGAAGAACACGAGATCCGAGTCCAGAAACGTCGGGTCAAGTCTCAAACCATGCATTCATCCAAGCCCAGCCTTATTGATACCAGTTTGATTGAGGAGGGCACCCAAGTTAACGGTTCTCCATCTTTGGGAAGAAACGGAAGAAGATCCAGAAGACACACTCTCATTACGGGATCTCAGCCACTCCCTTCTCCTTTAAGAACCTTCAACAAGTCATTTATTAATGTGTACGGCCTTGCTAGTTCCAGCTCAAACACCCCCATCAGAACCACGTCGTTCAATTCCGTCTCAATGAAAAGCTCACTTGAGGCCACCACCCCAGTGGAGCCTGTCACTCGGACATCTTCCGGACTCGATATTACCGAGAAAGACACCCTCAACAGTTCGCTCTCTTCAATGTCCATTTCCAATACATATCAGACAGAAGTAGACCCAGTGTCGATTCCCCAGTCTGCTACCAACGAACACGACCAGTCGGAAATCATCGAGAACGACATCATCAATGAGGACGAATTAATTTCAGTTAAAATCGCCGATTTAGGAAATGCGTGCTGGACATCTCATCATTTCACGGATGAAATTCAAACTCGTCAATATAGATCCCCCGAAGTACTTTTGGGCTACCATTGGGGAGCTTCCAGTGACCTCTGGTCATTTGCATGCTTGATATTCGAGCTTCTTACCGGTGACTACCTATTTGACCCCAGAGATGGGAAAACATACACCAAGGACGACGACCATATTGCGCAAGTCATCGAATTGATTGGCCCCTTTCCACGGTCAATGCTCAAGGAAGCATACTACACCAGAGACTTCTTCAACTCCCGAGGAGAGCTTCATAGAATCATCAAATTGAAGCCGTGGGCATTGAAGGATGTGCTTGTTGAAAAATACAAATTCAACGTTAATGATGCCATGGAAATCTCGGACTTTTTGATGCCTATGTTGGCACTTCAACCCGAGGCCCGTGCTGATGCCGGTGGAATGGTGAACCATAGCTGGCTCAGTGATGCGGTTGGGTTGGAGAATGTTGTACTTGAACGGCCCGTTGGTGGCTCGGGCGAGGACATTCCAGGATGGTCCCGAGAAATAGGACAGCCGGGATCAGGGGCAGCAAGAGGAAAGTATTATTATAACTGAACTGGTATAATAATTCCAAAACCTCATTCTTTCGCTTCGATAGGGCCCCAGATGGGAAATCTGCATGTAATTATATACTGTATTTTAGCATTGTACGATAGACAAATTGGCGTAGAATTTCCAGGTCAAACCTCGATATAGAGCCAGTAAAGACTAGCGACCATGAGAGTTTAGTACCATATTAATTTCATTCGATTCTGGAGAAAGCTGGACGATAACTCTCCTCATTCTCACCCTATAGTCTCGTCGTAGTATATTATCACAATTTATTCACTACGCTAACGGCCCTTATGACCTTCGCTACACCAGTTACCGGCTAACCATATCGTCAGAGCTTAGCCAGGCACACCAATATAAGCCACTGGCCCGTAGTATATTGGTATTTTCCTTCTACCGCTGACACCCCCTTCGTACCTTCTGCCCATCCCTACACACCTGGTCATTTCTACCTTCTCACTCTCACCACTTACTAACATTTTCACTACTCTCACTACTGTCAGTGTCACTCTCACGCACCCTCACTTTCACTTAACCAACCTCAACAGCACGTAAAACTTACACAACTACTTCGCCATGCTTCACCTACAACAGAACAATCTCCTCATCCAGCAGACACTTGGTGAACGGGTTGAAGGCGGCGAGGCTGCGGCCAAGTCGTTGGACAGAATCATCACTGACTTCGACTTCACCACCTACCACATCTCGACGTTGCCAGACACCAAACACTTGATCTTGATATCGATCTATCTCAAGTGCTGGGACGACTTGGTCCGCTACGGTGTGACCGAGTACCTTCAGGGCAAGTACGGCCAATTCCAAGGGTTGTCGATTGTTTCCGGAGACCAGATTGAGCCTTCCTACAACTACTCCATGGTGTTGGACTTGAGCCAATTGGAGGGCCAATCCGACGAATACAAGACCCAATTGGTGGAATCATTGTCTTTCTTGAAGAGAAATGCCATGGCGGCCGCTTTCGAGAAGGCGTTTGCTCGTTACGATGAATTGGCCTCAGCCTACGCCAACTCCAACACCTACTCCGAGGAGATCCAGGCCGAATTGCAGAACGAATCGGTGTTAGTCATCAAGTACCGTGGCTCAGAAGAATCTATCTACATCAAGCCCTCATTTGACAGAGTCACCGTGGTATTCTCCACCATTTTCCAAGACGAAACCGATAAGATCTTTGGTAAGGTGTTTTTGCAAGAATTCGTGGATGCCAGAAAGAGATCAGTCCAGACTGCTCCCCAGGTATTGTACTCACACAAGGAGGCGCCATTGGAAATCCAGAACGCCGTCCAGGGTAACAGAAATGACGAAAACAAGGGCTACGTCACGTTTGTGTTGTTCCCCAGACATTTGGTCAAAGGAGACCGCAGAGAAAATTGTATCTCCCACATTCAATTCTTCAGAACCTACTTCCACTATCACATCAAGTGCTCCAAGGCATACATGCACACCAGAATGAGATACAGAGTCAAGGAATTCTTGAAGATATTGAACAGAGCCAAACCAGAAAACGTGGACGACGAAGGAAAGGCCATTGAAACCAGAAAGACCGCTAGCGGTAGAAGATTTGTAGCCTAGAGGTATGTAAGGAATAAAAGTGTTAGATTGGATTGTATTGACGTTTGCTTGACTGTAACTCTTTAAAGTGAAATGAAAATGGCAACCCTATTCTTTGTTGGGATCCAGTCTCAGTAACTCGTAGCCATTATTAGTCTTTCAAAATAGCTCTACTACTATTCAGTTTTCAGCCATTTTTCCCCTAAGGTCAGACTGTATTGTTTTATTAATTGGGAATTCCCGTTCTATTTACACGTTTTCCTACTGCTTGGGCTTCTTCACTCCGTATTTAGATCTCGATGTGGCCCTGTTGGCGACACCCGCCAAATCGTACACTCCTCTTACCAAATGGTACTTCACACCGGGGATATCCTGGACTCTGCCTCCTCTCACCAATACAAGGTGATGCTCTTGCAAGTTGTGACCCTCTCCTGGAATTAATGCTGAAATGACGTTACCGTTGGTAAGTCTGACACGGCAACACTTTCTCAACGCCGAGTTGGGCTTTTTGGGCTTAAGAATCATCACTCTGAGCACCACTCCCTTTCTGAAGGGCGAGTTTTCCAAATCTGGAGCCTTGGAGCTGAATGGCTTTCTTGGAAGGCCTTGTTTGCCGTATTTGATTTGGTTCAACGTCACATATCTCTTTTGGTTCATCAATGTAGTGATTTGCGAGGTAATGGGGACATTTTTTATCACGGTTTGTTGGTAGGCCGACACTTGTGGAAGTGCTGCACGAGCAAGAGAGGCAACCGGCGCCCTCAATCCGGTAATTATGGATCTGAACATGGGTGGGTGGTGGTGGTATTGGTGAGATGAAAATTTCCAGTTGATAGGTGTGCCTCTGTGCAGGACACGAACATCGGGAGTCAATGTCACTTGCGCTTTGACGTATCGGCGCATTGATTCAGTCCAAAAGGATCACCGTGAATCTGCAGTACAACATGTTATGAAAGGACCGCTACTGGGCCTCTGGGTCTATCTGGGGGTCGTTTAGTGATGGGTTCAGTGGAACAGTACAGCGTGTCGCATGTCGTATGTCGCGTCCAACTATCTGCAGGCACATTCTATTTCTCATCCACTGAAAAGTAATTGATTTGAACAAAACTTGTACCGCCATAACTATGAATTGCCTTTTAAGATCCTTCAGAGTGCCTAAGGCCTCCATCTCCTCCATGGCCATCAGAGCGCCTGTTATGCCACGTATGGCTTTGGCCAGACCTACCAATGTCCGTTTCTACGCCGGGTTCCCCGCCTTGACCAGAGACATTGCCAAGCAACGAATGTTAGAATTGTTGGAAGGCAACGACAAAGTCGATGCCTCGAAGGAAATCTCCGAACAATCCTCTTTCGTCAATGACTTGGGTTTGGATTCCTTGGATGTCGTGGAAGTCGTCATGGAAGTCGAGCACGAGTTCAACATTCAGATTCCTGACAACGAGGCCGACAACTTGAAGACCGTGGGCCAGACCCTCGACTACATCTTGTCCCAGGCCGATGCCTGTTAGATGTGTCGGGACGTGTGCCTTGAGATCTTTACATAAATGGTGCTAGGTAGACTACAACCACACAGTTTGGCATGGAAGAGTCGTGTATTTATAGGAATAAAATAAGCATATGAACAAGCGTAGATGAAGAATGGATATTGGTAGTCCTGTAACTACCAGTCTTGGCTGAGACAGCCCTGGTGGTACCGTTGACTGCCATAGTCAAGAAGACCAGTCGAAGCTAGTTGATCACGTGACTGAAACCGGCCAATAGCGAGCGTAAAAATTCAAAGATTACTTTTGTTAATAGACAACACCATGGTTTCAGTATGTATCGAGAAGCAGGTGCCAAACGACATTATGTGTCGTTGATGTGGTATAAATGGTGGAAGCAGCATAATGGATCTAAATGCGCGAGAAAAGCACCGTTTTTGGGGTGCCCAGTACGGCTGCATATATTGCAGCGATGAACCAATCCTCAAGAGGACGAAAGCAACCACATTGGGCAAAAAGACTGCTTGCAGTCGATTGTGCCAATCAGAAAGTGTCTGAAGGATAGGCTGGGCATTTTCTGAGGACTCCAGATCATAGATTTGCCATACGTCCCACTACGAAACGAGACCAGCTTGGTCCACACAATTGGACCTTTCCATTGAAGCAAATACCCTGATTCCCACACCACCCGGGCCCACGAAGCTCTCTTTTTCTTAATACTAACAATCTAGTACGTCAGAGGACCTCTCTACAAGTCCGCCCAGATCATGTCTGGGCTCAACCTCAACATCAACTCCGTCAAGGCCTACATCCCTAACTTGGCTCTTTGGGGTGGTGCTGCTGGTGCTGGTGTCGCCGTCTTCACTGAAGGTGTCCCATTGTTCCAACAAACTTTCTACGAAAAGATCCCATACTTCGGTAACCACTGGATCTACAACCCAGACCCTGAAGATGTTCCTGTCTAAGTGTATAAAGTTAATAGATGCATAGTTGTTATTGGCGTGTAGCTTAGCTGTCTATGGGATATACCTTATATTCTCATTGTCGGGCCGTTCGATATACTCCCGTTCGATCAAATAATCGATACTTCCATTCAAATCGTTAATGGTGACGGGATTGCGCTTCTCGAGCATTTCGATCGACTTGGCTAGCAATTCTGTAACAGACAATAGCTTAAACTGTTTCATGATCTTCATAATGGCACTGTTGAACTCGTCTTTCCTGTTCCTCTCGAGTTCTTGTACAGTTTCTTCGTCAGTCCTCCGTTTTGGTGCTTTGCTGGAAATTTCCTTGGCAAGAGGGATCCGAATCTTATTTGCCTTGTCAGTGAACTGATGATTGTAGCTATAGTTGTTCTCATTAGCAATCAAAATTCTGTATTTTTCAGTGCTCAAAGAGGCAAGTATTCTGGTTAATACTTTCGCCTCAATCTTGGTGAGCTCCAAAATTTCTTCAAACTCATAGCTATCTTTCTCGTTAAACAATAGAATCACAATTGCTTGCAATAAGTTCACCGTCAATTCTTTCCGTCCATTCACAAATTCTCCATCAATAGTCAATTGATGAAGTGAATAATTGCTCCAGTCTAGCGTTTTGCTCTTGTGCCGAACATCCAAGTCAACATACTTAGATGAAAAAGATTCGATGAGCGGCGCAAGACTTGGCGGAAGTTGTGCATCTGTTTCCATCTTGGGGATTTCTGGCCACTTTAACTTATCTAAGATTAACGGAGCAAAATCAATTCCGTCTGTCTCCACAATCTTAGAATAAGAGCTCTTGGAAGTAGTAAAGTCTTTGAAAATAGCATCCAAGCCATTGGAATCGAACTTACCGATTAATTCCAACATGGCATCGGCCAATTCCTTTTCCTGTTCAAAATTAGAATTTCGTGCCAATAAAAGACGCCTAGAAAGGTCCTTCTTATATGGGACAAGAAAGTCATGTTTGTTGTTTATGCACTTAAATACAATTAGGAAGTTTGACTTGAATTCTTCAAAGGTTATATCCAACGGTGACTTTTTCCCCGACCCCTTGAAATACGTATCACAATACTTCGCAAGCTGTAAGACAATAACATTATTGTTGGGGTTACGATTGAATGCGTTAGTGAAAGAGTTCCGGAGTTCAAATTCAAACTTCTCATTGTCATCAAGTGACTGTTTCACTATTTCTCTGAATTTGTTGAATATGTCTACCAACGTGTGAATAAGTAACTTTCGAGACTGGTTCTTACTATCGTGAATAGCTTTCAACACTTCATTGTAGATTAATTTCCCCCACTCATGAGTAAATATTGCCAACGAATCAAGCTCGAAAATTCTTCTAGAACTTTCACACCAAGAATAAATCAGTTTTACTTTGTAAGAATCCTGCGGTTGTAATACAAATGGTAAAGTGGTACTGATAAAATTTCTAAAATCTTCGAAGATTAGGTTCCAATGAAGTTTAATGATTAAATTGTTGATAAAAGTTTTGGAATACCCACATTCTAAAAAGAATTCTTTCTCTTTCGATGACGTTCGCACTACCGTGCTCAAATAGTCTTCCGGATGAGACCACCATGACGATTTCAAGACATTGAATTGCCGTATTATCAAGTCTATGAGGCCATGTGTAAGATCAAATGCTAAGGAGCCCTTGTAATTGAGCTTGAGAAGGGCCCTTGAATATTCCTTGAGAAAATCTGGATAGTCTTCATCATTCTTACGATATTCTGCAAGCACATCGGTATGCAAACTCAAAAGGGTCTTTCTTTGGGGGCTATTTTCAGCCATAAATTTGTCTAGTAACAAGTCCATACCATAATTGATAATTTGCTTCTTACTGTGGTGGTTCAACAAGTAAGATCTGTCCAAGTAGAGAAACAATTTGCGCAACAATTGGAGTTTAGATTCCCAATCCTTGAATATCACGAGAAATTGTTCAATGGATTCTTGCTTACTGGGTGCCACAGAATCGATGGTACTAATGAGTGCTGGAGATACCGTATACGTAAAATAATATTGTAACTTCTCGTAGAGGGCCAGAGTGAGTTTGGACCGTTCTTCTGATTTCAATCGGCACTGTGACTCCACGAGCGATGTGTATGTACGGTTACTGTATTTTTGAGGGGTGTCATAAAGGACAGAGTCGATCAATTCCATAAGTTTTATCCGTGATTCGTTAAGGAACACCGCCATAGAGTCAAGGAAGTCCTGGTCATCATCAGGCTGGACCCTTTTTCGAGATGATGGAGTGTCTGATACCGGGACCATATCAGGAATTTCGGCCTCTGGCGATTCTGTCCTTTCAGGGCCCACTTTGGTGCCACTAGAGGCAAATGTGAAGGCAGATGTGGGGGCTTCGTGGGAGTCCATAGTATGGAGTTGTATGGGCAGACCTGGAAAATTGTTTGGGGTTGTCTGGTTTCTGTGATGATCGTATCAGATTTTTCTGGTGTCTGCTATATCCTCCGTGTCTGTTGCTATATCTGCCTGTTTGTGTGTATTAGCTGTCTATTCTTATCTAACTGCTATTGTCTGATTCTCACTATGGCTGCTTTAGTGCTGTAGTGCACTAATCGATCGCGATACATAAACTTGTTAACTATACCAGACACTTACAGAGTACGAAAGCGAGTCATCAGACACCACTGCACGCATTCCGAGAGTCTCAAACATATTCTAACTTTAGTATGGCCGACCCAGCTCAACAAGCCAACGATCCCAAACAACTTACCACCGTGTACAAGAAGAAGGGGTTGTTTGACAACCAACGGAAAGTGCTACTTGAGAACTTCAAGAAGTCCGAAACCCACGCCAACCTTCTTTTAAAGTTGAAGCTTATGGTTGAAACCAAAGTCAAACAAGATCCTTCGATATTAATGAAAAATAAGGGCAAGATCGCCGCATTGATTCAAGGAGAAATCATTAACGAAAAGCTTAATGGTAATAGTACTGGGGGAAGCGGAGGTCTACTCAGTATTGTCGATAAGGATATCCAAGACAAGATCATCGAGTCGAAAGATTTTCATACGCTCTTGAAAACCGAGTTAAAGGATATACGAAGAGTGCTCTTGGGAATCAGTGACGAAGACTACCAGAAACAATTAGCACAAGAGGAGGAAGAACAGAAAAAGACCAAAGAACAGGCTTCAAATGCTACTACAAATGGGACAGCATCCAACGGGCCCGAGTACAAGTCCGATTATAGAGTCAAAGGCCTAGGTGGAAACCACAGGATATCCAAACCCCCTCGATTTAATTTCACTAGCACTAATAATCGCCACAAGGATGATAAAAACGACAGTAAAAATGGAAAACTTCCCTTCATGATGTATTAATAAAACATACCATAGAATGATTATATATAACGAATACAGACTCAATTACTAATCAGTTTCGAAAATCTCATTAGCAATCAACATCAACTCCTCCACCACTTTACTCTTATAGCTCAAGTCCTGAGGACTCATGGAATTATCATTCAATATGGCAGGTCCCCAGATAATTGCAAGGTTCTTTGCTGTCATTCTATTGGTGCTCTGGTTCGTTGCCACACGGTTTAAGTGGAATATCAATGCTCTCAATGTGAAGTACGCACCATCCGGCAAGTTAAATACCAAATGATGGAGCTTCTTGGCAATAAATGTCTCATCTAATGATTTCACTGTTTCAATAAACGACTGGTAGTACTCTTTGGTCAATAATGGCTCCGGTAAGCAGGCGAAGTAGAGCTTTAATAACGAAGCCACGCAATAGATATCCGCATCTAGCACATTACTGGGGTCTATGTTGTTTCCGATCATTAAGTAATTGGTGAACTGTTGGTCAATGGCATTTTTTAAACTCTCCACCGTGGTCTTATTACCACTAGTCCTATAAATACCTTCGATATCCATTCCGTAGTTCTCTATGACCTCAATACATTTCTTCACCACCAATGGCACATTATCAATTCCGGCAAATTGAATCACATCCTCAACTGACACCCCGAATGTAGGTTGCGAAGGCGTGGGGGCAGGATTGAGCTGCGTAGTGAGCGACTTGGGACCATTCAAGTCGGTCAGCTTCTGAGAAGGATCCAAAGAGCTGTAGGTGTATGATGATGATGTATCGTGCTGACCGCCAGGGGACGACGTGGTTGCTCCAGCCGACGGCGAAGTGTTGGCATTGACACCTTGTGCCGATCCTGTAGCTGTACCAGAAGTGCTTCTATTTTGTTGTGTAGACGATGTGAATGAAGTGTTGTTGGTATTGGATTTTGTATTGTTGTTATTCAAAAATGGCTTTCCTGCCTTCTGGTTCTTGGCTAGGGATGGATGGACAGCATATTCCACTGGTATCAAGGACGAGTTCTTGCTCGATTTTTCATGCTTAATAAGAAAATCGTAAAGATCTTTCTCATTATCAATAGAGGCCGCAAGGGACTTCATGGATGGTTTGGATGGTTGAAGGGGACTTATCAACACTCCTGAGTTCATAATCAAGGTTTCGTTCCATGTAGCGAATTTTTGAAGTTGGACATTCATGGCTATATCCATTTCCAATATCAAGTTCTTCAATTTCTTGGAAGACGTGGGCCTGTGTATCATTAACATTTCGTCCTTTAACTTTTTACTTGTAGACACTTTAAGCTTGTAGTCTTGGTCAGACAAGTCAACCTTTCTTTGGAGTTCATCTTCTTGCTGTTCCACAGATTTGTTCTTTAGAGAAAATGACTTCTTATTGGGGTCTGACGTCTTGAGTTTTTCAAGATCATCACACAAATGGAAGTACTTGTGTTTGGCCTTTTCGGCAGCAAGAATAGCATCGATACACTCCTTTTCTTTGCGTTTTCCTTCTTCCTTGATGATTTTTCTAGATCTGGAGACGGTACCGATTAACGATCCGAGTTCGTCGTACATCACATTCAACGCCTTCACATAGGAACTGCCAGCACTGAATAATTTTTCATCAAATGCCACAATTTCGTCCAATCTGGCGCTAAAGGAGTCGGCTTTCAATTTGGAGGAGCCCTTCATCGACATCCGAGCCTGGTTTCCGAACTTCTTTAGCTGGTTGTAATGGTCGTCTTCGATCTGGGCCTTCTTCTTGATGTATTTGGAGAGCTCTTCACCGGTGGTCAAACTTTGTTTGAGACGGTTGAGAAGCAAATCCAAGGATGCATCGCTATTGAGGATATTCTTAATTCTATCCTGGTCCAATAACGACTCGTCAGCCATTTTGACACGGATTCAATCGATAATAATAAATGTAAATAACCGAATCACGACTCTTGGTAGGGTGGTCACGGAAGGCTGGAAAATAAACTGTTCACGGATATATGAAGCCAAGTAGTCACAGGAACACGATCTGGGCGATTCTGGGGAATACAGCGATCAATGGCAACAGGAGGCTACTAAGAAGTTAGGTCTGGGCTGGGCTGATTGGGCGCAGAATGACAGTTTTTCGTGGCTTTCGCTTACGTAAACGACTATCATGTGGGTTAAGTAATATCTACTAAACTTGTTTCTCCGTAGTTCGGAGGACAAGTCGAGGGTCTTCGACTAGTTAGGAAGACAGCAACGGGAGCAAAGATTTTTCTTGTTTTTTGCTGGTTGATTTTCTGCATTTTTGTCTAGCAATTGCTGCTACAGTTGTGCAAAAGGTCCCTGAACTGAAACCACATTGCTTGATTTGGAAGTTCAGGCTGTCACGATTTCCGCGCTCGGTTGGAAGCGTTGGCGCAATGTGAAACCAAGGGCATGTACAATTTGTATCCAAATTTACTAAAAATAGTATTGGAAATTGTCGTGTTGTAATGAGGGTCCATTTCAATAGACGATCATTAAATCACACAACTTAACCACTAAATGCTTCTACGTTCACTACAAGTAAATTAAAACATTATGCCCAATTTTTTTGACGACCACGTAAATATGTCTAAAATACCGTAGCCCAATAAATTAACAGAAATGGATGTATCAATCACGGACCAAGTTCAATAGGCAACTTTTTTTCACCAAAATGACAAACACCCTGACTATTAATTGCCGCGCAAATGTATCGACTTCAATCCCTTATTCTATTATTGACAGTTTCGGGTCCTCACGAACCACACGAGTATTGAATTAAATACACCAAATAAAAATTTTCAAAAATCTTCTTTCTTGAAGCCCCAATCCTTCATTATATGCAAAATTAATTGAAGAAAGTACTGGCTCTCTTTTCATCATCCTGGCCAAACGCATTCACCCCTTGTTCAACAGTGGCAACGGAAAATTCCAAGTCGTCGGTGGTGATCATATCCCAGAACTTGTAGATCATCATGAAAGTGAACACATTACACAAGCTTCCGAAGAAAATCCCATCAATGTAATGCTTTGCGCCGGTGCAAATCTTCTGACTGAAAACGTAAGTCAAAACTTGACCAGCCACGAAGAAGAAGACTCCTAAAATTATAGCCCCGAGAGCCCAATAACTTTTCAATGCAAACACAATCAACACCACCTGTGAAACCACGTACACCGCAAGGATGACAGCGTTCAAGATGTAGGATACAATGAAAAGAGCCTCTGTCTTCTGCAAATCAAGACCCGTGTGCCATCCTTTGAAAGTGACCAAGGCAATGAGGAAGTTGACAGCAAACCAGACGAACGAGACGAGTCTTAATGTCCACATGGACTTTCTGGTTCCGTCTTCCCAGAACTGGAAACACAAGAGACCGTTATATAACAATGCAACACAGGTGGAACTGGCAATACCGATTTGTGCCGCCACGAAATACGCGTAACTAGCACTGGATGGCGGACTGACACCACAATCCACGATCAAACTCGACACGATCAATATAATCATGAGGTATGTGAAGAATAACATTTCTGTTCTTCCGATGGCGGTATACTTGGCTCTGACGTTGAACACAACCATTAACGCCACAAGCAAGCCCCCAATATGGACGAATGCTGTACCAATGTTGAAAATCATCGTGTTAGCAAGCTCCACCGATCTGGAGTAACATTCTGGAAGCACACCCTTATCGAAAAAGGCGTCCTGGTTATTGGCTGCCACCACCGAACAAAGCGGAAGGGCAGTCTTTTTGCAAATTTCGTCGAACTTTCCGAAGGTCATTAGGTCAAGGGTGCTGAGATGCTGTTTGAAACGACAGTAAACTTGGATTAGTGGTAGTGACGGTTACTAGCAGAATAAAGGTGGTGATATCTCGAGGACAGAGGGCGCCTTTTCGCAGGTTCTTTTTCGCAGGTCCAACTGGTAGAACGGACAGAAATGAGGAGCAGTGGCGAAGGTATTACTTCGGTGTCGTGACTGCTTGAAAGCGAAGGACTAAGCGGTAGCTAGGTGTAAAACTCCTAGTGAGATCAAATGGCGGCACGGTGCGCGCACGACTGGCGATGTTTTTGTTTGGCTATTTTCAGGCGGGCTGAGTGCAGGGGCTGGAAGGGGCGTGGAATGAGAAGAGGTCATGGCGGGCTGAAACAGGCTCCGGAGTCACGGGATTCGAGTGGGTGGCTGCGGACTTGGTTAAGTTGGGATTCTGCCTGAAACAGCACGACGTTCGGAGGTTTGATAGGGCATTCTACTCGTTTACCATATTGCCTAATTCGGTAAATTGGATCAGTGCTTAATTACGAATGTCGTGTTGGATGTCGCCCCACCGTGAAATGTCGTCGTCTCCTAGTTTTTATTCCCTGGTTATATGCTTAATTCCTACAGCCATTCGAACGAAACTTTCAATTGTATGTACAAGAAATAAATAAATAAATAATCGTAACATCTCATAAGAATTTTGGTCATACTTGGTATGGAGGAGGACAATCAAAAAGAATTCCCGAGGGGTTTTTCCCCATTCTCAATTCATGTTCCTTCCCATTATCCCTTGTCAATTCCTGGAGTTTGGAATTGATTTTAGCAATATCAATGTGGTTCATGGATTTTTTATGACTCAAATCTCTTTCTGCGAGTTCTCTACGAAGTGGGGAGGTGGAAATAGGCTGGCCGCTTGCGAAATTGAAATAATTGGAGCCTAAGCCAACAACGCTGTTCAACAACGAGGATGCACCAGGGGTGTCATATTTTTCAGACTTGATGAAATCAGTTTTGAGGTCGTTGACATACGCCGAAACGTCCAAACGAAGAGGTGGTCTTTCTGGTTTCAACTCAACATGATGCTTCATAAGGTCATTATAATTGTCATTGGATACCCTAATAGGCTTGGGGTGAGCAACAGCAGGATGATGCTCTTCATTTTCGTTGACAAGAGTAGAAGCTTCAGAATTGACACTGTTTGTCTCTGAATCTTGAGAAGCCAGTTGCGACACAGGAATAGATGCTGCAGGAGTTGAGTATGCGGTTTCATTTTTCTTCTTACCCATTTTAATAGTTCTTCTTTTTGGTTTGACAACGTTATTCTTACTGTTGTTAACTTTGTAGTAACTATTGGTCTGAATTGAACTGATTTCATGCAAAATTGTATCCGTTTGCGAAAAGTCCTTATTGATCAACATTTCGATTGGAATGCCATTAGTTTGTGTCACTGGCCCAGTTTCCTCTTTCAAAATCGAATATAATGAGTTGGATAAGTTAGGCACATTCTTCGTTAATTTATCCAAGTGTGACCTTTGTATAACATTCTTGAGTTTAGGTACGTTCAAACTAAGGGTTTCTCTTGAGTTGAACAACTTCAAGTTCTTTTTCAAGTTGTGAGCAGAATAAACAATAGGTAACTCGCTTGGCAATTGAGGAGTACCCAACAATAGATCGGCCGCCAAATTGAGTGACAATTTCGAATGGATATCGGTGATATTATCTAGAGACAAATAGTTTAAGGAAAGCTGATGGATCAAAGTGGGCAAAGTTTCCCGGAATAAATCTCGAATTTGGTTTTCGATTTGACTCTGCAAGAAGTTTGCCAATACTTGAACGGTATCAAATGTAGAAGAAACCTTGATGGAATCTAACGGGTCATTTCTAAAGACCAAAGTTAAGCCCTTGGACTTACTGAAAACAATGATACCAATACCACTTATTTTAATATCACTCAACTTTAAGTCCATGGGCAATGCAAATTGTTCGTTGGAAATTCCAAACTCAGGGGTTATAAAAGTGGAGTTTCCCACTTCGGTCTCCAAACTATTGGAGTAGTATATGTTGAGAGGGTTCGCCTGCACCTTAGTGTGAAGAGTTAAATGGAAATCACCTTCATAGCTAATCTTGAATATGCCTCTAAATCTATCCTTGTCCAATTCTCCAATTTCTAATATCTCAAAGTTGGGGGCAACCCTGCCAAAATTGAGATCCTTGATCAGGATCTTTGATGCAAGCACATTGGGGGACTTCCCCAGATTAAGCGCAGTGGTGAGCAACTCCTTGGTCCAGCAAGAGAAGTTCTCTGTTTCCAAAGTGTTCCAATTTACTTGAAAAGACATGGCACCTTCGAAGCACTAGGCTATGATATACGAGCACACGTCAAATAAAAGGCTGTACTTATTGGAATGTCCCGTCCACTATGGGTAGTCAGCTAGTTGAAAGCGACAAATGGGAAGGAAGCAATGTTGCCTGATTTGAGGGAGTCAGTAGTAAAAGTCAAAAAGTGGCCAGTTTTTGAATTTGAAAAGCGCAGAATTGTCTTCAGTACGCGTAGAATTAAGTTTAGGGCTTTATTGGTGCCTCTTCAAATCGGTTTACCTACTTTGAGAACGGTAGTGCTGATTTGTTGTGATGTGAGGTCTTTTTTATATGATGGCTACACAAAGGAGTGGTCGTGTGCAACACATCCAAAACCTAACGCCGCCGAGCGTAACGCCGGGAAATCCCGGGAACATGGAAAAAGGACATAAGAGCGGGAGGGGACGATAAGGCCTAAGGAGACTCCAGATTAGGATAACTAATTGTCGACAAACTGGCAAGGGTTCTGGTTAGGATAACTATTTGTCGGAAAATTGGCAAGGGTTCTGGGAGAGTTTTTAGAGTGCAAAAGGTGACCTGTCACGTGATACGTCATTCCGCAGATCTTATCTACCGTCACGTGACCCCGGCCTCCCAGCACAAAGTCATGTCTGCTCCATCGCAGTGACACACTAATGGGCTGCCAATGGTTACTATACATGGCCCAAGGACCGCAGAACGGCCGGCATCAAAGTTCTATTCATTCAGTCTTACCAAAAGCGACGGAACTTCGTTCCATTTCCTGCAGCTCATCAACAAAGTGGTGATTGTGGTAAATGTTGCAAGTCTTTGCGGCTTCACACCTCAATACAAGGACCTTGAACGGCTCTACGAGAAGTACCAGGGTCGTGGCTTGGAGATCTTAGCATTCCCCTGCAACCAGTTTGGGGGCCAAGAGCCCTATGACGATGTCCGTGTGGGCGAGTTAGCCCGCGAGCGGTTCGGAGTTACATTCCCCATCTTCAAGAAGGTGGAGGTCAACGGCGACAACGAATCGAAGTTGTACGCGTGGCTTAAGAACGAAAAACGGGGCGATTTGGGATTCAAAGGCGTGCGGTGGAACTTTGAGAAGTTTGTGCTAAACAGAGAGGGAAAGGTGGTGTCGAGGTACCCACTGGCGGTGACACCGGCGCTGTTTGAAGCCGAATTGGTGAGGTTGTTGAATGGTAAATGCGACTAGCCCAACCCGCATCAACTTGTAGCCAGCAATTGGTTGTGTTGTGATAGAGCAGGCGATGCTGTAACCTTGAGTTCTTCTGACCAACCGCGTCGGAAATGGCTCGTGGCTCAATTGGGGCCATTGAGTAAAACCTCTCGGGGACTCAGGATGCTATGAGCTTACGGGCTTCAATAAATCGCCTAAAATTGTATTTGCATGGCTACGGTTCCTTCAACTAATATTTTGTACATATAATACAGACGGGGACAGTGACATTGAGTGGGGGGAGAATATTTGGATCGGGTTAGGAAAGCGAAGTTTGTTACACCTTCTTTTTCTTCTTTTTCTTACTGTCATCGGTGTCCTTCTTTCTCTTGCCGTTTTCTTCCGCCTTCCCGTTTTCCATCTCAGGATGCAACTCCTTCGCAATACATGCCAACAATGTGGAGCATCTTCTGCTCAATTCACTGGGGTTTCTGCTCTGGAAGAAAAAGTCAAACTGGAACAACGGAGAATCTCTGATGGCCTCTCTGATTCGTTCATAAAGATCGGGCCGATCAAGTCCAAACCTATACATTTGTATCAATAAAAACCGGTCCTCTTCATCACTGAACATTCGCTTGTTGGTCGATGCAGGTGGATACTTTAATACTAGTTCTTGCAATGGATACTTGTAGAATGAAAGTTTGCGTCTCAACGCTTCCTTGAGTAACTTGACTCTAGTGATCTTCTCTTCTCCAGCTTCTATTTGGTTGATGAACTTTTCATACCCATCGATTTCCCTATAATTTTTCCAGAAAGATTGGGCGTATTCTCTCACTTCCTCAATGGTTTTCTCTTCAAATTCTTTGGCAATAGCAGCAATAGAATTTCTGCCATACTTGGCACTGACCACAATGAAATGGGTGAAGTCTCTTCTGCTCCAATTACTGTATCCTTGAGTTAAAAGCTCTTCTTTCAATGTCTTTTCTTCGTCAGTAAGGGGCCTGGAGTTATCGATTTCCTGTTGTTCAATTCGTTGTTCCAATTCTCGTTGTTCCAAAGTGTCGGGCTTGCCACTCTTCAACACTGCGGTGTACTTGGTCTGCTTCTTGTAGTAATTCTTTTCCAATTCGTGAAGTTCAAACAACTTGTTGGGGAAAAATTGGTGATCGTAAATGTTCAATTGTTTGGGAGGTCTGGGTCCTGATTTGGCGGCCGTGGAGGCCCCTCCTCTGTTTCCTCCGGTATTCAAGACATCTTTGTAGTACATGTCAATGGAGTAGTTTTCCTTTCTTTCTCTTTTGCCGGGATTAATCCAAGCATGCCCAATATTGGTGATACCGGTGATATCTTTCTTCTTGAAATTTTCACCGTTCCACTCGTAGACCGACTCATCGTTGGTGAAGTTTTGAAGAGCATCCAAATTCAAGGCGGCGTACTTCTTGTTCAACTCGGCGGTTTTGGACTCGGAGTTCTTCAAAAGATCTTCAATGTCGATATCGGACTTTTCACCTTCCTCATTTCCACTAAACACATCACTAGCACCAAACTGAATCATGTCCAATAAGTCTCCCTTATTAGCAGCCTTATTTTGTTGGCCCTCGAGCATTCCTGCGTTTCTACCTTGTTGAATAACCAATTGGTCCAAACGCAACTTTTGAGTGGCACGTTCCAACACCTTCTCTTCAATAGCATTTTCTGTGATCAATCTGAATACCTTGACCTGTTTGGTTTGACCGATTCTATGGGCTCTGTCCATAGCTTGCAAGTCTGCCTGAGGGTTCCAGTCCGAATCGAAAAGAATCACGATATCGGCACTGGTCAAATTAATACCTAATCCACCAGCTCTGGTGGTCAATAAAAACACAAACTTCTCACTACCAGGCTTGTTGTATTCGTCAATGGCATTGATTCTATCGGAGTGCTCAGTTTGGCCATCGATTCTGTTGTAGGGGTACTCTCTAAAGAAACAGTAATCTTCCAAGATATCCAACATTCTACTCATTTGGGAAAAAATTAATACCCTGGACCCTTCCCGGCGAAATTTCTTCAAAAGCTTATCAAGGATAATCATTTTCTGAGAATTGTACACCAAATGTTCATCGGTGGTGTAGGGAGGTCCTGGTTCGGCTCCTTCGAACAAATAAGGATGGTTACAGCACTTTCTCAATTGCATCACAATGTTTAATAACCGGGTCTTACTCTCCTTCTTACCATTGGCACCGTTGACGGCGTCGATATCCTTTTCCAAGATCTTCTGGTACCATTTCCGTTGCATCTCGCTCATCTTGACGTAGACATTGAGCTCCTGTTTGGGCAACAACGACTTCTCTACATCAGCCTTTATTCTCCGCAATAAGAACGGCTTTAACACCTTGTGCAATTGAGATACGATGTCTTCCCCGGGGCCATCATCCGTGGAGTGATCTCCAGTAAACCACTCGTCGAACGAGTCGTTGTCCGCAAACACATCGGGTAGTATAAAATTCAACAACGCCCAGAGTTCCCGGAGGTTGTTCTGCAACGGAGTACCAGTGATCAAAAGACGGTTTCTGCTGTGAAACATCCGGATGATCTGGGACAAAAGCGACTCCTCGTTCTTTATTCTGTGGGCCTCATCAATTAGAATGTACTGCCAGTCGAACTTCTTGAACGTGGCCTTTTCTTTGATGACAATCTCGTAGGAAACAATCACCACATCGAAATCGGCCTCCATCACTCTTTCAGTCAATAGTTTATGTCTTTCGTCCTTGTCACCTTGAATCACCAACACGTTCATTTCCGGTATCCAGCGGTTGAATTCTCTTTGCCAGTTATCCAAGGTGGATTTGGGAGTAATGACAATGTGGGGCCCGTTGATGCCCTTGATGAATCGGAGGTAGCCCAAGAAGGAAATCGTTTGCAATGTCTTTCCTAGCCCCATCTCGTCGGCCAAAATCCCCGACAAGTTGTTTTCGTGCAACGACACCAACCAGTTTAACCCTTGGATCTGGTACGACCGCATGGTACCGTTGATATAGCCGGGACTTTCGGTGAATTCGGTGATCATGGGAGTGTCCACTTCGTCTTTCAAGAGTTCATCATCTTCTTCCTTCTCAGTTTTCCGTCTTCTGGCAGCCCCAGCTCCAGTGGGATTACCCAGGTTGACATCATCAAGAATTCGTCTGAACACGGGGTCCTTGTTGGCTTTGGCTTCGATGAAATGCTGGAAGAGCGAGGTCAATCCGAGCAAATACTTGAATCTTTTGCTGGTTTTCTCGATATCGACCACGGGCTTCTCCGTCTTGGTGAAGTACTTGGTTTTGTTGTTAGCGACGGAGAAGGAATGAACTATGGGAGGTTCGATTCCCGGAGTGTTCTGGATGTTAGTAGTGAAATTTATGGGACGCAGTGATTATGGAGCTGGAGTGGCACAAACAACGCGACCATGTACACAGAATTGGATCACCTCACGGACTGGTTCAATGGGCCGTCCGGGCCATCCCAATACTACTTACTCTCTCTGAGCTGGACATGTGGTGGTGATGGAAGTAGTTGCCAGTTCATATTTAGATGAGTCGCGAGTAGTGCGCGTCGCGAAGCCCAGCGCTAGCGAGAACCTGGGCGGTATCTGTTTAGCGAGGAAGTGGCGGTACAGGTGGGAGGGCTGCCGCGACGTTACTGAGGGTGGCCCTAAAAAAGTCTAGACGCGTCATGGGGCTGAAATTTAGGGAGACATTGGCAAGCACATACTAAATAGACATCGGGGCAAAACTTGGGCCTAAACCCCTGCTTCACTAGCATTTGCCAATAAAACCTCCTATTAATATGGGCCAAGGCGCATTAGGTCTACGTACTTAATTTCATTCCCTTTTTTAAATATTTAATGGCTTTTTCAATTTTTCAAATTTTTCACTTCATATTCTTTCATTATCCCAAGAGTAAATAGTGTAGTTACGTCTACTTGAATCCGTCGGTGATCTCAAACTCCCCCACCTTGAACGTGACCCCATCCCGTTTGTCGTAACCTTCTCTGTCGTGGTAATCCTGGACCCTTTTTCTTACGTATTCTGTGCCTCCTATAGGCTTGGTTTCTTTATAGAGCCCCAAACGCTTTAGAAGGGGGGATGGGGCAATTTCCACCTGGGCGTTGTCTCCGGGTCGGACAAAGTAAAATGCTCCCAATCGAGGGGCTCTCACCTGGTCCTCGGGGGGCCTGACCACGCGGTGGATGGTGGTTTTGAAATATCCCCCGGACCAGAAACTGAGGGTATCTCCAACATTGCAAATAATACCCCCCGGAACTGGCCGGACCCATTTCCAATTACCGTCGGAGAGTCTGATCTGGAGTCCAGCCACCAACTGGTTGAACAAAAGAGTCAAGGTACCAAAGTCCGTGTGGGCCCGGGTCCAGATATTTTCTACTTGGGCATCTTCATCTGCAGTTCTTGGGGTGTATTTTATGTACCGAAGCGAGTCATCGCTGGGGTCATCATACAAATGGCGCTTGACAAAATAGTCTTCGTCAAGCTCGAGAATAAGCGCAAAGAGCTTCAAGAGCTTTTCCACCACTCCGAACGCCTTACGAGAAATTTCCTCGAGCTTGACCTTATGGGCTTGGATAAAATCATTGGCATGGTACTCGGCAAACCGGTTATCAGAGGTGAATTTGGCGATGTTGAACGTCTCGAGATTATCCCGAACGGTGGTGCCAAAAAGGGCCTTGTTGGCAATGGGTTTGTATCCAAAATAATTACCCGTAGCAAAGTCGACTTCCACTGCCCGTTTCTGTTCCAAGGTGTAGTCGTCAAAGAAATGCTGGCCATAGGCAAAGATCTCATTGATTTCATCCTGGGAGACTTCGCTGTTTATCACGGCCCAAAACCCTTCGTGGCTACTTCCACGGCGTAGGGCTTCAACAAGTTGTGTCTTACCATTAGGTTTGTCCCAAAGAGACAAGTCTACTAAGGCAAGATCGGCCCAATCCAAAGCTTCGGTGGTTTCCGGAGGAGGAGTCCAAGGCTGGGGGTGATGAGCAGCTTGTGGTAAATGGACGCTCATTGATGTAATTGCTTTCAAGGGGAAACTACAGGATGGCAATCTGGGGTGGTTTGGCTATAATTGAATGCTGTGGCTGCAACGTGAAATGAGCACCAGTTTGCAGCCACATCGGAGGAAGTCACATGACCACTGGCACTTGGAACGTCCATGGACCCTTGAACAGCCGGGGCATATGAGCCAAGGGAGAGAGGCCAGTACGAGACTAGGGTAATTGCTGAAGGATTGATTCAACTATCTACATCTCGGGCTGCTGCATGGAATTGTTTCCAATATGCATCAAGATATTCTACGGTGCAGAGTGCATCACCAGCCAATCCTAAAACAGACCTGGATCCAATTCTAATACCAGATACAAAGCGCATCTTGGTCTCCTTTCTGAAACTATTTACCACTAGTAATTTTCTTGAACTACGTTAAAACAATGCAATGCAACCACAAATATCGTCTGTGAAAATAAAACCAGAACAAATGTTTAGGGGATAACACGTGAACTGAACCCTTAATGCTGGATTGTATGAGTTTGTGAAAATAAAGCGGAACTAAATTTTAGGGTCGAATAATACGTGGAATTACACCTCACCGCTGGGTTTTATAGGTAACTCCCCTCCCTATTTAATCATATTGCGATAACACCCAGCCCTTGATAATTATTAATTACTCTCCCCTATCATTTCGTAAGCATAATTTGCGACGATTGTTTGCCAGCTATATTTAGATTCAGCTATTGGCTCAATCATTAGCTACGATTGTTTGAAGTATGTGCAGATAGCAGTGGATGGATGGGACGGTTCGCCCAAACGAGTATAGTAACGAGTGCAATCTAATTGGGTTTCATCCCCAATTGTATAAATAATAAGGGATTCTGTAACAGACCAAATTATGTAGGGTGGTTAGCGAGGTAAAGAGAAAGCGATTATACTAACCCTAAGCCCATGCAGTACAACGGAAATGCATACAAATGCTGGTTCTAGGTCAGTAAGAAAATTATACAAATGTATCATATTTCCGAATCTGCAGCACTAGATCGATTATTTTTTAGCACCAAATATATTATTCTGCGAATGTTATCCTAAAACATTTCATTTGGTTTGTGTTGTGGGCAAATTATGCAAGACCAACTGTTAGCTATATGATAGATGCAGAACGGTAGGTCCCTGTAACTCTTGTTTATATATTTTGAAAGGAAATATTGGCCCGATACAACCAATTGTGAAACCGTATTACCAATAATTTCCGCGCCTGCATAGCCAGATTTTCTCTACACCTTGCCAAGCATTGCAATGCAGGCAGGCTGCACGTGCGTCTCTCTAATAAAAGCCCTAGATCGTAGGGATCGAAACGTTGGTCGATCGAGGCAAGATCAATCGGCATTTCCCTTTGGGTGCATACCCTTTCCTGTAAATGGAACAACGTGAGCAAAGGCAATGCTTGCTCTGAATAGCCAATTGTGCGATAGCAGCGGAGAGATACCTTTGCTGTCTGGCGGTAGCAATTTGTCCTCTTCCCCCCCCACAGACCTTTCCTGCACGCTGTGACGAATAAGGAAAGTAAATTCTATTGCACGATGAAATCTGAAGAGCCGCACGAGCAATTACACCACTATGCATTTGTCCGTAATACACGCCCTAGTACCTAAAAAATATTACCAATGTTTTGCATTCAAATAATACTACTCCCTAGGGTTTTCGCCGCGTAATCAAGAAAATATTTACATCCTTGCAATTGTTACAATTGCACCGGTGGGTTACATGTTCTTGTTGTTGGATTAAACCAATATGGTCTCGAATTGAGCTGAGGAGATAATTCCCCACAAGTTGCCTGGTCATTCTGTTTAGATGTTCTCTGCGCAAGCCCGCAACCACGGATTTCCGATCTTAATGTGCAGAATACGTGCGTCACCCTCTCAAATCATGCCGCTCTTTGACATACACATACATAATTTTCGTGAATAGTTCATGTCGGCATTCTATACCAACGATTATTTCCCACTGATCTCGCGTAAATATACTTAGATGTTTAGCTCAGTTAATCACGCCTACCTGCTCTGGTATAAGGGTCCAGGGCAAAAGAAACCAAAGGTCAAGTGCTCCCAATTGTTGGTACCAGCACAACAATTAGCCAGGAAGATGCATGCATCGGGCAGGTTGGGATCTTTGTTCGGCTAGGGACGGTAAAACTTGATGATGAAAACGAATCACGACCACTGGCTTTACAAACCCTGAATTAAAGGAAAAATCGCCAGCCCCATCCCATCACATGTAGCCAGCATACGCAAGAATAGAAGTAAAGTAAACAAGCGCTGTAGTGGGTACCAAATATTTCTTTAAATGTTTATAGGATATATTATTATTATTATTATATAGAAAGTTTAGTCTATTTGACTATGCTATTATAATAGGTGAAATTGATAGTCAAAAATTAAACTGACATCATAGTTTGGGTTTCAGGCCCAATATGGGTTAGTAGAGTACCTTTTAGGTTCTCCTTTTGCGTCTCTTTTTCCCAACATAATCATCATCGCGCTTTTCTCTTTTCTTTAAGTTAAATTTGCTGTGTTCATTTGCATGGACCAATTTCAAGTGCCGAGTCAAGCTATCACGGCGGTAGAAGCCCTTGTTGCAATCTGAGTGCTCGCAGACAAACACAATGCTAAGTAACTGGTCGGAATATTTGGCCATTTCCGGCTTTACATATCCCTTGGAGAAGTGATGTGAAACGACATGTTGCTTGAGCAATGCCTTTTTGTTGTAGCCTAAGATGCTCATAGGACAATTTTCAACCGGACACACAAACGACCGAGGACAGTGACGGAAAAGCTTGAATTCGTCGTAGTGTTGGGCCAAGTCAATGAAGTTCTGGAACACCACCGAGCAGTGCAGCCCACATTCCATTTCCTTCTCGCCGTATTTGATTGAATTAATTTCATCAACAGAGAACCGCTCCAAGAGCTGGTCCTTCATTGGTTTGGTTTGACGGAACCGATACGATGTTTGGGGAGTAGATATGGAAGATTCGTGGGACGATGTAGGCAGAATTGGCATGGTTTGGCCACCATTCAATGTATTAATGCTAGAGGGACGTGGTGGGAAAGCGCGTTTGAAAGCTCTTGCTGCTAAATCAATCGCCGTGGAAATGTCCATGTTGGGGTCGGATTGGAAGGTGTCCGCTTCCGTGACCGACTTCTTCTTTCTGGATTTCTTCACAGGTTCTACTTCGCCCAAAGTCTGGCGTTGTTTTTGAAACTGCATTTGCAACTCTTTCTGTTGTTTCTCCACTATCGATAATTCCTCGTGCAAGGCCACAGGGTTGCCCTGGGAAGCAACCACTGGATTGCAACTTGTATGGTCCTCGTGCACAGGAAACGTAGGAAGTTCGTAATTAAAGAACCCGTCGTGAAAGTTGTTATTTTCGATATCGAAGATCATGTTGGAAGATACTTGGTCTTGTGGGTGGTATCCGGTGTCCAAATATACTTGGGCAGGTGGAGAGGTGGGAGGAGTGACTGGACCCATCTGGTCAAGACTGTCGCTGCCTGCAGAGACTGCACTTCCACTGCTTCCAGAGCTAAAGGAAGTTCCATTGCTGGGGGGATTAAACGTGTTCATATAGTTGTTAAGTGGTCCGGTGACCACGGGAGAGTCCACCGGTCTATTTTGGGCCTGGATGAACGAACTCGCCAAAGGCAGGTTGTCATAATACTGGGTAGCAGGGTTGTTGTTGTTTTGGCGGAACGACTGGCCAAGCTTGAGCTGGAGGTTGATGTTGTCGCGTATGTAGCCACCCTCGTTGGAGAACATGTTGTGGTCGAAGTTGTCGGTTGTAAGATAAACATGGTCGTTATCGGGAACTGCGGATGACTCGTTGTAGCCGTGTCCGTAGTTGTTGTATGAGTCGGTCTGGACAATGTTGTCGTAGTTCATGAACTGATACGCCAGAGTATCTTGGTGGGAAAGGTGATTGTGAACGAGAGGATATGTGGTGGCTGCTAAAGCAGGGGGAGGTGGGACTTCGTTAACAAAGTCAGACCCCAAGCCGTTCATGGAAGTATAGGACGAGGCCGAAGGAGGAGGCGGAGGAGCGTGGTACATTTTGGGTGTAACGATAGGAAAGAAAGATTAAGTGATATTAGAGCAGATGGCTAGTATATAACCAATGGAATATGCATCGGAGACCAGCTCTGGGCAGCGGATTGCATATATAGTAAGATCTTACAAGATTGTAACCTGAGCAGGTAAATTGCAGAGCAAGGGGCATAATTTTGCAGACGCCCAGCAAGTACGTGAAGGGCACTTTCTGCAAGGTTGAAAAAAATATACGGGTCCGGGCGCATGTCCATGCATGTCTAATTTCTAACCTACAATAAGTTTACGACAAAAATGCCTGGCGTCACATGCAGCCCTGGCACTTCCCGCCTTGGGGCTGGGGTCAGCCTGACTTTAACTTTTGGGGAAAAAAATAATGCAATGGGAACGAAGCGTTTTGTTCCCAACCCATTTTGGGGCATTTATATAATCAATTTGAGCCCTGGGAAAGAAAACGTATGATAACACTGCAAGCATATCTCCTCCTTCTATGGGGGAGGACCTAGATCTGGGCGCACGGACTTACATATCATGCAAAGCATAGCATTGCATTGGAATGACAAGCTAGGTCATCAAACTAATTTTGCTAGCTAGACTGTGTAACATTCTTGCTGGTACACCTAGTTAAACTATTTACCTACACTCATACAACATTTCCATCTATTGATGTATACAGGCTACCCCGCAATGGCCTCGGCCCCAGCTCCAAGCTGCAGCTACGGGCTTTGTTCAGAGAAAATACAAATGGACCATGCACGAAAGCCCCAATAGGATCTGGAGATGTACCTCTACCCTTGGCTATGTTATGCACCATCGTATATTCTCGGTCGCATGCGGCGAGAGGGTCCTCGTTATCTTTCCTCCACGCGGCATATAACTTTGCCCGTGCAGAATTACGAGGTAACAATAACAATCTACATCGGAAAAGAAATCTTGGAATGAAATCCGCTGGCCAAGACAAACCGGAGTTGGTGCTGTGCTAGCCCACGCTAAAAATCACCCGTCTGTTCTATTGTACGCATGCGGCCAATCGGTTTTCTATTCGAAGCGACCGCTGCAGATCCTTCGAAGTTAAGATCTCAATAGGTTAATATGTAATTATCTTATCATGTAGAATGTTCGTTTGACATTTGTTTCATCCCTAAAGCAAGGTTTTTAAAATATAACGCCACCGCATACCGATATTACAAGGTTAAAGTTTCTTCGTAAAGGCGGGTGCGTGTGATCGGCAAATAGATCTAATCGCCGCAGCGATGCCGCCTTTGTGCTTAAGATTTTGCTTATGCATACATCCTGCAAGCACTACTAACCCGCATCTAATTACCGCCATCCAATAAGCGACCATCGTATGGTCTTATTCTTCTCTAAATTGTGATGCAAACTAAATATCTCCACAATGCATGATGTACGATATTGGCAGATGTGACCTGTCACATAAAAATTACGAGACTCGGGCCATCGAACGTTGCCGTGTACCCCTAAATTACTAGTTGCAGGCAAACCGTAGAAAATCATCATGCTACAATAACTCCGGTGATTCTCTTACATTGTTGCTGGTGTTCTTCAACTATTTTGAAACGTTTTCTATTAATAATATTGATGGTTTTTTTGTAGAATTTACCCGGTGCATCCACATGAACTGCATAATGTATGAACATGCCAATGCATCTGCTACTCTCCAGCCACCTACCCTCCAGCCACCTGCGGCCCGCGACAAGTGCCTAATACTCCAAGTCCGATTCCACTCTCTTACTCACATCACGGCGCCGACCCTCGTCCAAATTCACCTCCAGTAAATCCACCCATTTGGTTCGGTTCACAATCTTGAAGAAGATAAAGAGAATCCCGAAAAATGGCAAAAGCACATAGGCATCCACCCAATTACCCGCATCAAAAGGCTTGAAATACGACCATCCTTGAATTAATGCCAAGAACGCATTTAATACGATCCCCACAATTGGCAATACGGGGTACCAGAGGCCCTTGTAGGGAAGTTCATCGACAGACCGGCCCTGCAATTTCCAGGCTCTTCTGAACCGGAGATGGTAGAAACACACGTTACCCCAGACAATAAACACTGCCACACCCGATAAATTCACAATATAATTGTAGGCATTGGCAGCGCCGGTGCTGACGTTCATCATGGACAAAAACCCGAACGCATTCATCAAAATCACCGCAAGGTATGGCACACCGTACCGGTTGACCCGGCGCAAAACCAGCGGAGCCGAGCCCTCGTTGGCAAGATTGACGATGGCTCTCAGCCCGATATAGATGGAACTGTTGATAGCACTGACGCACGTGATCAAGATAAAGGCGTTGATCAAGTGGGCCCCCCCGGACCACCCAGCGTTGGCAATGGCGATGGTCATGGGCGATTTCAATGTCTTGGTTCCTCTGGACAACCCTGGGTCGTTGTAAGGCACCGTCATCCCGTAACTGACGGCAATCCCCATGTAAATAATAAGAATTCTCCAGAAGGTCTGGCGAATGGCCTTGGGAATGGCCCGCGATGGGTTGGCGGCTTCACTGGCGGTGATGGCCACAATCTCCGTTCCACTGTAGAACGTCGACGCAAACACGAAGGTGTTGGCCACGCTCTTGAATCCGTTGCTGAAGGCACCCGGGTCGTTCCAGTAATGGAACCCAAACGCCTTTCGGCCGGCGATACCTCCCGCAACATACACAATGGAGAAAATGTAGAAAGCGACGATACCCACGATCTTGAATAGTGCTAGCCAGAACTCGGCCTCTCCAAACGCCCCCACCCCGAGAAACTGGAACGCAAGGAACGCAAACCAGAATATAAGAATGTAGCCATAAAGCGGAATCTGGGGTCCCCAGTAACGCATGATGGCCGCAACGGTGTTGTATTCGTTGGACAAAACCGCAATCCAGATGATCACGTAGTTCCACCCCACGGCTCCACCGTAGGCTCGGTCCACAAACTTGTTGCCCAAGGTGGAAAACGTACCACCGGTGGGATACAACGTTGCCAACTCCCCGAGGGATTGCATCATGGCGAAAGCAATGAGTCCCATGACGCCAAAGCCAATGATTAAACTGGCCGGCCCATTGGATAATGCAAACGATGCCCCCACGAGAATCCCCGGCCCAATGATCCCAGCAAGCGCAATAAGCGAGATGTGCCTATCCTTGAGCTTCCGCTTCAAGTGGGTGTTGTGGTCAACCACCGAGTCGTCTTCCACCACT
Organism: Suhomyces bolitotheri; assembly: GCA_030568555.1. Lineage (NCBI taxonomy): Eukaryota > Fungi > Ascomycota > Pichiomycetes > Serinales > Debaryomycetaceae > Suhomyces > Suhomyces bolitotheri. Next base: position 116,834 of record JAJMGH010000018.1, read on the forward strand.
GATGCCACACCGACAACGTCGGACTCGGCTTTCTGGTCGTCTTCAGACCTTGTGAACAAAGCCATGACTATGATATGGAAATTCGGATATCAGTAATAGCATATATATACTATACCTATAAAATCGATGCATGCATTTGGGGTGATGCAAATAACGTTTCTACGCAGTACCAGCCGCATGTTTTTCTTGTTACCCTGCAGCCAGTGACCAGTTAAACTGAGCAAACACCGAAACACCTACCACAGAACCGATGGCACGTTCGCACGTGATACCAGCCCCCAACTGCCACAGTGCCTATACGGGTAATACCAAGCCCCAGAACCGGCCCGACGGACGATAAGAGTAGATTGGGGTATTGCAAGACGCCAGTGCTGGCATCTATGCCTTCTACTCCAATCTGCGATTGCAACAGCTGATCATATGCACAAGGCGCATTGTAAGCATCCTCTACTGCAAGTGACAAATCGGCTAGACCCTCGGGACAGTTCCAATAATGTTCCACGGTTAGGAGGTGCACCAGGTCAATTAGCCGAAACCACCTTTATTAGCCTATCATCACATTAACAGCACAAATTACATCACTACACGTTTGCACTGAACGTGATGTACAAACTCACAATACTCTTAGAGATGATAACGGCTGCACAGCGCCCAGTACAGGACGCGAACTGCACAACTACCCAGCTTCGTAGAAGAAACAAATTTCGCTTATTAGCTAACGTTATCTTCAGGTGATTGCTTGAACCTCTAACCGTAGCAACAGTTCACCACTACGAAGCCGATAATTTCCACGAACGATTTTCGACTTCCGTTTCTTTTTCTGACTATTCTGGCCCCCAAATCTCCCGTACGGGCACAATATTATATAAAGCAAACAAAGTTACTAATTTTCAGCACCTACAAGGCGATCGAAAGCATACCGGGCACGCCTCCCCAAACATAGGGATTTATTGGTGTAAACTTTGCGAATAAATTAGTCTTCTTGACATCTACATGTATATCGGTAAAGTCCAATGGTGGACGCAAATCCACACCGTCGATTGACGGGAGCTTTCTCCGAATCTATTGTAGCCGCAGCCATCTTCCGGAACCCTAAGACTCCGGGTCGTGATGCCCCCGGCACGATCCAGTGATCAGTCCAAACGAATGTATCAAAGTCACTTGGCCGACCACTGGCTTGATCTTCTCCATAAGTAGACCCATTATTCCATTTCCTGGGAATATGAGGCAGAAACAGGAGTGTTTCTACAAACTTCTATTGGTAGTATGTGTATTGCTAGACACTGAAGAATTGAAGAACTGGTGAAAAATCACTTATATAGCCGCACAAATTACCCGGACAACGGTCCGGTGCTATGTGCACCACCATGCCAAGGTCTATTCCTACAGGTATATCAGCTCTGCAAAAGTTCTATTTTATTTCAAGATCTGCTTGAAAAATTGTATGGCTATAGTCCAAGTGTCCCTTTAAATCGAGTACTTGAAGAAAATATTTTTCTTGTCGGTCAAGTCAGCAAATTCAATGTTGGCGTAGTTACATTGTTCCAACCCCAGCTCTTGGATCTTCCTGTCCTTGACTCTGTTTTCATAGATGTAAAGCAACACCGTTGCAATCAAAAAAAAGTATGCACAGAAACTGAAGCCAATGATGCACTTTCTCGCAGTAAGATACTTCGCTTCTTCTTGTTTGATGAAAATGTGGGGCCCGATTGCATTCCCGATACAGAATCCGGCGAGGAAAATGGCGTTGACGGTGGTTTTCTTGGTGAAGCCAGCGACATTGGTGGCAATATTGGAAAGCATACAAATAAATGCCACCGGAGTAATGCCATTGATGAGGTATCCTCCATAGTTCATATGCATATTCAAGGTGAACGCTAACATCCCGTTTCCAACCAAGCTGAGGGTTTGGGCCAAAACCGCCCAGAACATCCTGGAGCGGATGAACCGAGAAAGGAAGGCAAATGCAGAACACCCCACAAACATAATGGCCCCCTGGGGCAATTGCACGAGAAACGATTTTCTCACCAGGTACAGAAACCCTTCGTAGAACAATTTACTTGTGAAAATAGTAAGGCCACCTCCCGGCACATTGCCACACAAGGCAAACATGAACATGGTCCATGTCTTGATATCGGTGAACGCTTCCTTGAATTGTTCGAATTTGAATTTCGTGGTACCAATTCCTTGCTGGTTTTCCCGGATCCGGGCCATCACCATCAATCTCTCTTCCTCTGTGAGGAACCAGGCGTCGATGGGACTGTCTGGAAAGATGAACAACACCAAAATACCAAGGAAGATCGTGATCACCCCTGTAATAATGAATATAAGTCTCCAGTCCTTGAGCGTATTATTGTGCTCCACAAGATTCGCAGCCATGGCCCCAGCCCCCAAAATGATGCCGACACCATTGGCAGAAGACCACAATGCGGTTCGGAAAAACGTCTCTTCTTTCCGGTAAAATTGACTGGTGATAATCACAAAACCTGGGGTAATACTGGACTCCACCATGCCAAGAATCACCCGCAACGCAATAAACCCAGCATAGTTAGGAAGCGAAAGAAGGCACGAGATCACCCCCCACAAGATCACACACACCCCCACCAACTTGGCCACAGGGAACTTCTGTAAGAGCCGGACTGCCACAAACTCAAAAACCAAGTACCCACAGTAGAAAGAGGTTCCTGTCCACGTCAACAAATTTCCCTTCATATGCAAGTCGTCCTGGAGTCCAATGATGGTTCCGAGCGAGCTGGCATTTTTATCAATAAATTGGAAACACGATATTAGACACATGATGGGCATTAGCCACAAGTCGATTTTCCAGAGGAGCTTGCGGTCCCGTTTTTTGTCGTAGGTGACTTTGGTTCCTTGGTGATCTATAATGTAACCTAATGCATCGTCTGCATCTTCAATGCGTACCACCGTTCCATCAGGACAGTCGATCTGGTTGGAGCGGACGTGGGTATCATCCGATTTCACCTGGAAACCACCTTTCTCGAATATGCTGTGCAGAGACCCTTGCTGCGACTGGTGCTGGGACCCTGACTGGGGCCTCTGCGATTCTGGTTGAGACTGCTGCTGCGACGGCTGTCGTGTTTCTTCATCTGGTCGATGCACAGACATTATCTAACTAAAGCAGACTCGGTGGGTTGAATATATGACTTACATTTCTACTCCGGAATGGGAACAATTCCATACCTATATACACAGAACAAAATGGTAATAACAATTACATGCAAATTACAAATATTCCATGCGCCGTGTGCAGTAAGGAATATTTTGGCGCATGCAGGGTATATAACCACAGAAATGTTAGGCCAAACGATTGGATGTCGTTTACGTAATAAGCAACATAATTACCTTATACGAAGTGGTGTCTACGGTGAAAAGTAGGGCCTGGGACACAACGATCCGACTTTGCCTGGCACTTGTACCTCCGTCTGATGTGTTAGGATTTTCTGGAGGACTACGCTTGTAGATACTTCAATGGGGGACATATACTGGTGACATCCCCATAATCAGTCCCAGTCTGCCCAGTTTGACCCTGATATTGTACAGGACCCTCCGTTGGGGGTGCCTCGTGATACGATTCACAAAAGACGTGGAAACCCCTGCTATTGTCAGCCGTCTACATAACCAATGGCTGGTCTCGGTAATCAAAGGAATAATCAATTGTCGATAATGAAGCTTGTTAATGAATTGAATATAAACTGATTTAGCGTTGTCTGCTGGGCATCTCCTTGCAATCTATTTTTTTCTTAACGGGATGATGTCCATTTCAGCCCCTGTTTGCTTGTAATGGCTTCGATTTCCATACATCGGATCTATTTCGATTGAAACGTTAACCTGCCCACTATTCCGGTCTTAAATCGGACCTTCTGGGAGCTTCCAACGGATGCAATTGCGCCAAATAGGTAATGGCCCACATCAAGTAACACATGGCCAACCCCAATATAACTGACGATCTCCACACCGTTTGATTGGCCTTGGGGGCGAAGTTCCATGCAAGGGTAGATAAAAGTGCTGTAAACACAAATCCTAGAACAACAAGATACCTTGATGTTAGTAAATCTCCTAATTTCCATCGCCGCACCCTTGGTAGAGTCACTGAAGACGATTCATTAGTCACATCCACAATGGACCCCAACCCCAGTCGACGATCTATATCTGTCGAAGCTTTACTTACCCACTCATCTCGTATGTGCTATCTTAGCGTTGAAGATAGATATAATCGGTTTGCGGTGGACGGTTCACATAAATTCCATCACGTGTGCCCTCCCAGTTCCATTCACGTGAACTTCTGGTGACGTTCCCACTAGGTAACCTCAGATCACCGTAATCTACCCTCTATTGCTGTCAACAATCTGGACATTTGTTATTGCAAGAAGGTGGCCGCATGGAACTGTTATAGATTTGTTCGTTATTGATGTCCCTTCCGAGCAAAGTGGCCAATTGGCTCTATAATGTGTTACAACCTCAGTACGTGAATAAGCAGATCGCCTATGCCCATATCTATCAATTCCTCGAGACACACCTCAAGAAGAACTTTAACTTCAAGATTCGTACCCAAGTGTTCACCTCGCAAGATGGCCAGTCTAATTTGTTGGTCAATTTATATGGTTCAATCCCGCTAGACTCTATCAGCGTGCCAATCGAAATATGGATACCACTAAATTATCCGTTCGCTGGCGACGGTTCAGGAGTTCCCTTGGTATTTGTGACTCCCAAGCATGAAGACAATTTTTGTTTGAAACCAGGAAATCATGTTGATACGCAGGGCAGATTTTACCATCCGTATTTGGCAGCTTGGTATAATGAAAGCAGGCCAGGCGGGCCCGAAGCATCGCAATTCAATCTTTTGGAACTCATTAAAGTGGTCTATAATACAGTTCTCAAAGAAGCTCCCGTTCAATATATACAACGGAGTGAAAATCCACAGTCTCGTGTTGGTGGCCCTAATATTCTGCCACTGCCAAGAAGTTCTACAGCATCTCTTGCCCCTCAGCTTCCTCCAAAGCCGTCCAGGGCCTCACAAGCACTACCTGGTACTGAATTGCAGGCTCCAGATTTGCCCCAAAAACCAATGAAAATACCATTGAATCAAGAGGATGTAACTATTCCGCAGCAACAGTCACCAAGCATCCCATTGAAATACCAGAAGCAACCCCCATTACCCCATGAGGTGCCCCAGTATAACCCATCTGGTCTGGTGCCCCCTCCAGCTGTGAAATCACCTCCAACTCAATACTATCAAACAAGCTCTGTTCAACATCACCCAGGATATCCTGAAAGAAACTACAACCCGTCTCCTGAGTTATACCTGATGCCAACAAATTCTTCAACAAGTCCAATTCACCCAGGGGCTGGAGTACCCCAAACTTCGATATATAGACAGAACCAACAACCACTTCATCGGCCAGTTCGTCCGCAACCAGTGCATACTCGACCAATGAGCCCCAACCATGGACCAACTCAAGTACCCCAGCCCCAACAGCCACTAGATTTGATGGATACTCCTGTTTCTTCAAATGAAGTGTCGAGTAATTCCAACACGGCCGCCCAAAAAACTATGATAAACACTGCCATGAGGTTTCTCAGCGATCCGACAACTGGAAGTGCATTTGCCATATCTTCTGATATCGGCATTCAGCAGGCCAAAACAAATGCATTACATTCACAACTCACGCATCACCATGAGAGAGCACAAGCCAATTCCAAAAACCTCGATGAACATATTGATTATTTGAGACAGCAATTACACAACATCACTCAACTCAAACAAGAGCTCACTGGTTTGGATGAGGTCAACTCTCAGCATTTGGACCGGGTCACTACCAAGGACACAACCATAGCGCTTGATGATTTGATTATTCCCGATCTGATTCTTGTTAAACAATTGTACGAAATAGTACTGGAAATCAAGGCCATCAAGGACACTATTAATCTCGTGAATGGTGCGTTTCACTCGCAGCCAGAACTCATTGACGATTCTCGTGTCGATGCTTGTGTCAAGACGGTAAGGAACTTGGGTAGAGAGCTTTTTTGGCTCGAGCTTACCAAAAATGAAATCGCATCCATCATGAATCTAGACATTATTTAGTAATGGTATATAGACAACTCAGCAATCTATTACAAACCTTCTAAGTGTAAATGATCTATGGACTGGTTGATGTACACCAGAAATGAGAAAACTTTGTAGTAATAAGGTGTATTGGTTGGCATAATTGTCATCGATTGTCATCAATTGTCATACTCTGCCTTTTCTCGTGGTTGTTCCAATTAACCATAGTATGCCAATCTGGCCCATGGAAGATATTAAGCTAAGTCATCCATAATTTACTCGTGTATCAGTCCCAGTGTCTGCAAGTAAGCTTGCTTGTTCATCAATTCTCTAATTTCAGCATTCGTGTGCTACTATTTGTTTGTTGCAAAATTCGTGGTCTATATAAGGGTGCATAGTGCCACATCAAATAATATCCAGTGCCGTGTTTTGATCTTGAGGATGGAATACTTATCATAAACGGGTCTTCTTTATTAGGATGCTTGATACCTACTGTTTGGGGTTTCGATTGCAATGGTTTCATACTCTGAAATATCGGAAGAGAAAAGCCAAGTTCAACATGTCTATCGCTAGGAGAAAAATTACACTACTTAATTGAAGTTATAGCATTCAAGATCAAGTTTTGATTGCTAGAGGATGTACCCACAGTGACCATGGGAAGATTTGCCTTTTAGGCTTCCAGTATTTCCGTTCCCTTTCATTGCATGTTTTTGTACCCATAACAGTATTTTACTGGCCATTTTTCGAGAATTTTTGTTTCTCATTTCCCTCAAATATACCCAATCCGAGAAGCCGATAACTACGTCCAAAGGGTTTACGTCTCTGGCTAGTCGTGCTTCATTAGCAGCCATTACTATGCAGTATCCAAAAGAAGACCTACGATATCAACGAAAGAACATTTAGAGCAGAAAAATGGAAATCGATGTGAGCATCCCTAAATTTATCTTCCACGATTTTGACTATGGAATTAATTGGGCCACCTCTTGATACTACATGTACCCAATGAGAGCAGCCCCGTCACTTATCTCGCTCCCCACTTATCTGGAGTGTCTTCTTACCCTCATCGCACCGGGTTTCGCACGACCCCATCTCAAAACATTTTCAAATTTTCAACTTTTCATTCCACCACCAACATGTCTGACTTCGTCATTAAGCCGGAGACCGTTGCTCCCTCCAACGACACCTCCGAGTGGCCTTTGTTGTTGAAAAACTTTGACAAATTATTGGTCAGAAGCGGCCATTACACCCCTATTCCATGTGGTTCCACCCCATTAAAGAGAGACTTAAAATCTTACATCTCTTCTGGTGTTATCAATCTTGATAAGCCATCCAACCCAAGTTCCCACGAAGTCGTCGCATGGATCAAGCGTATCTTGAGAGTCGAGAAGACCGGTCACTCCGGTACTTTGGATCCTAAGGTTACCGGTTGTTTGATTGTCTGTGTCGATCGTGCCACTAGATTAGTGAAATCTCAGCAAGGTGCTGGTAAAGAGTATGTCTGTATCGTCAGATTACACGAGGAATTGGAAGACTCCAAAGAGTTGGGCCGTGCCTTGGAAAACTTGACCGGTGCTTTGTTCCAAAGACCTCCATTGATCTCTGCCGTTAAGAGACAATTGCGTGTGCGTACTATTTACGACTCCAACTTAATCGAGTTCGATAACAAGCGTGGTTTGGGTGTTTTCTGGGCCTCTTGTGAAGCTGGTACCTATATGAGAACCTTGTGTGTCCATTTGGGTATGTTGCTTGGTGTTGGAGGACACATGCAAGAATTGCGTCGTGTTCGTTCTGGTGCCATGAGTGAAACCGACAACTTGGTTACTCTTCACGATGTCATGGATGCTCAATACGTCTACGACAACACCAGAGATGAATCTTACTTGAGAAAGATTATCCAACCATTGGAATCCTTGTTGGTAGGATACAAGAGAGTTGTTGTCAAGGACTCTGCTGTCAACTCTGTTTGTTACGGTGCCAAATTGATGATTCCTGGTTTGTTACGTTATGAAGAAGGAATTGAATTGTACGATGAAGTTGTCATGATCACCACCAAGGGTGAAGCTATTGCTATTGGTATTGCTCAGATGACCACTGTTGACTTGCAAGGTTGTGACCATGGTGTCGTTGCCAAGGTCAAGAGATGTATCATGGAACGTGACACCTACCCAAGAAGATGGGGATTGGGTCCAGTCGCCCAAAAGAAGAAGCAATTGAAGTCTGATGGTAAGTTAGACAAGTTCGGTAGAGCCAATGAAAATACCCCAGAATCCTGGAAGAGCGAATACAAGGATCATGATGAAGAACCTGCTCCTGCTGTGCCTGAAAGCAAGTTGGCTGCTCCAGAAGTGCAACTTCCAAAGAAGACCTTGATTGAAGAAGTCGAGAAGAAGGACTCTGAAGGAGAAGAAAAGAAGGAGAAGAAGGAAAAGAAGGAAAAGAAGGACAAGAAGGAAAAGAAGGAAAAGAAAGAAAAGAAGGAAAAGAAGAGAAAGGCCGAAGACTCCGAAGAAAAGAGTGAGAAGAAGAAGAAGGCTAAGAAGTAATGCATCCATCCATGTTTCATATATAATTCTGTACATTTATTGACATTGATCGAAGAACATTGTAGATGGGTAAATGACGTATTAATTAGAAGAATTATATTGTTGTATATACTATATGACAATCAACTAGTGCCTTCTGCAGTTTCGATCCCAGAAAGATCTATATTTGATCGTAAGAATTTGAACTTGGCGTCGACAGAATTGTAGAAGTATTCCAATTGCATCTCTGCCATGTGTGCCTTTTCGTTTTCTCCTGTTTCTCTGAGGTGTTGAATCAAGCTCTTTAGTATAAATATGCTGATGATGCGATCATTGTCAGAGGCAGATGTTATCGATACCATCGATACACATTTCTCGAGGTATTTGTTCTTTTCCTTTATATCATCTGTCCCGATATAAATAAGATAATTTATAAGATTGTTAATGAATGGAAAACTGGTAGCATCTTGAAACTGTTCAATGGATTGTTTCATCTGATCAACCAAAGCCTTGTTTACCATTTCTTGTTTCTTGAATTGGTCTCCAGCAACCGCAGAATCATTGAAAATATTCAAAAGGAGATGATACGTTAATTGAACAAGGTCAATTGATCCTGTGAAATTAATAGCAAAGGCATTGGAAGTATTTTTAGGGGTAAATGCTCTTGTTAGGTCAGCGTGGAACTGGCTCCGGAGTTTTAGATATTCGCTGATAGCGTCATTTGATTTATCGGTGGAAGCCTTTGATATCTCAGACACCTCGTACTCATTGAGGATTAGCAAGTGGAGTGTGGAGAATACGTATAACTCATTGAAATCACCAGTACCTTGTAAAGCGAGACCTGTTACCCCCAGCTTTAATCGGTGACCCGATATCTGAGAGTCATTTTTCGTTAGATTCCGTACTCTAAGGTAGTAATACTTACAGGCTTGTAAGTCACCTTTAAATTGATAGAATGCCGCGAATAAGTAAAATATCCGAGGTAACAATAAATCCATGTTACTGTCTTCTTGAAAATTTCCCTTATTGTATTCGTACATAAACTCATTTAAGTAATTGATATCGTTGAATTCATTGTTGAGAAATCCCATCCAGCTTTGGTAATAATGAATGCTGTACTTGATATACTTGAGTTTATTTCTTGTTTGAGACAATGTTTGGATAGAAAAATTTCGGGTACTTGCGGACGTACCATCTAATTCCTTGAGCTGTTTCTCGACGATCAGCAAGCATCGGTCAAAAACTTTTTTTGACTTTCTCTTTCCATTTGACACTTCAGTCAATAAATTCACTCCTGTCAAAAAGTAAAACATTATAACAAATTCATCCGAACTTAACCAATTGATTTTGAAGCTCACATCTCCTGCCGTTACATTAAATGTACCATCCTCCAGCCATGATTGCCATCCCAGACTTTGCTGGGAGCTTAAATATCTATTAATCAATTGCATGAACTCCTTTGCTTTAGTGATATTATTGGTCTGAATAAAATTTAAATATTTCAGCAAGTAGAACATGGCCATAAATTGGGTGGGTAACACTGCTTGAGGGGCGCTATTGATAATAGACTCGGCGCTATTGAGGTTCAACATTGAGTGATGGGGTGATCCTCGATGAAGGTGTAGGTTACTCTGATAGAGGAGAACTAATATTCTGGTGAAGGGGTGGATATTTGGATCGTGGACCAAATTTTGTAGCAACACTAGGCCCGTGTCAATATCATGCAAAAGTGAGTTATTGATCTTCATCAAAAGAAACATATTAGCGTATGTTCTGTAGCCAATCTGGTAGTAGGCTTGGATTTTTTCATTTAAATAATTTGCAACGAGTTTCGGGTTTACTCGTTCCAATATCTGCCCTGCCAAAAATTCACTGAGGAATCGTACAGGGATAAATCCATTTCTGGCCGAAATACTAATTGCTCTATTAATATACTCGTCGGCTCTATTCATATTCTCAGTCTCCAAAAAGTACAACTTAGCTAGTTTGAAGTAGATCACCAGTTCGAGAAGAGGATCAAGAAATTTTGCGTATTTCTTCGATAAAATCACCAAGGCTTTAATAGCCAATTTAATCATCTTGAAATATTCTTCGCAGCCTTTCATGTGGGTTGTAGATAGTACTAGGGAATGTGCTTTTTGAACAAAAAACTCCGAAGTGGATAGAAGATTTCGCACGATTAGCTCGTTCGGATTGGTAGCTAAAGGTCCGCTGTGACTCTGCTGCTCGTAAACCGGCTGGCCATAGAGTGGATGGTACTCTTGGTAGAGTGTTTGCCCATTCATGGGTTGAAAATACTGGCCCTTTTGTTCCTGGGCTGGTAAATCCTGTAGTCCTAAAGGGACCGAACCTGGAACAATTGGAACTACCACATTGGGATCTAATGTATTGGGGACGGTTTGAATGCTCTGAGTACCGTAACCATCGAATAGCGCCCCAGGTATTTGGTCTGTGCCACTTGTAACCAATTGTGGGAGTGGGCCCTCCTCTATTCGATGCTCCTGTTGAATTCCTTCCATGTTCTGCTCTGGTATGTTCTGTTGATTGGCATCGCTAGCTTTGCTTGCTGGTCTCTCCAAAAACTCGGTCAAAACGGAACTCTTCGTGGCTCTCTTTTCCTGTTCGTTCTGCTCTGTCGTCTCTTTCACTGTTTCATGACCGTTTGTGCTCGAGTGATCTTGCTGGCTCTGATAACCCTTCTGAAAGAGGTTTTGATACCTCAAGGCTTTGGGATCCACCATAGCATTTGGTGGTTTGTGGATTGTTATGATCTCGAAGCTGGCTGTTGAACTAAGTAACCAGTCTAGAACACTCTCTGTCAATCGGTAGTAGTTAGTACTAAGGCTATAAATTCGCGTCTCAATATTTCATTGATCTGAGACGGTCCAAATAGTAAGCCAGGACAACTACAAGAAAAACCAGAAAAATTCAAAGCGTTACAAACACTGAGACCAGGAACATCTTTGGTCGGTCTATCGCTGGTCGAATGCTCAGCAAAATGGTGACCTGCTCAATTTTTCAGCAGATCTGTTTAGTCAGTACAAGGGTCTTCGCGTCATAATTATTTATTTCCAATCATACTGGTTGATTTCAATGGACATGGTCCGGATTGTTTCATAGACGAATCATTCTAATATCTACACCTTTTCAATAATATAATACATATGAAAAACACTATTCTATAAGTACATCAATTTTCAAGTTGAGCTCTCAACCGTTCAACCTCGAGTTGAAGGTTTCTTCTCTGTATCCTTTCCTCACTGAGTTCAACCTCATGTTGGTCTTGGATATCACTGACAATTTTTTTGAATTCCTTTCTCAAGATCCCATTACTCATTCCTGAGTTGAGACCTGATGCGGAAGAGGGTCTGTTGAACGAGATACCGCTATTTATCAGAGTATTATCCACGTCATCATCGGGAACATTCAATTGTTCTCCAGTTATTGGAGATACCACAGTAGAACCCGAATGAGAATGTTGGAATGTGCTCGAGGAGGTAGCTGGAGAATCGAATGTTTGTGGCTGCCCTGTACTTCCATTGACAGATCTAACTCCAATCTTATCGATTCGCAACAGATTCAACTCCTTGCGAAGTCTGAAAATCTCTTTATCTTTTCCGCTTAAATCGTCAGAGATAAATCCTGAAGTCAGTGAAGTGGCAGAATGTCCTCTGACAGTATGTATTTCCTTTTCGAGTTGTGAGATTCTCTTACGATACTCTTGTATCAATTTCAGCGTGCTATCTCTTGAGATCTCGTACTCTTTGGTTAAGTACTGATGAGAAAACCTTAAATCTTTTAATGCAGTTCTGTATTCTGCCATCGTCTTTTCACCGACGCCAACAGACGACGAAAAGAACGAGGAATCATTAAATGTGCTGTTTTTTGACGATGGAGATCCTACTGCACTAACGGTAGAGTTATCACCTGGTGTTATTGGCTGCTGTGGTTGATTACTGCTGAGAACGGCATCAATGCATTTTTGGGCCCATGCCGTTTTTGCTTGAATGCTATCTCCTTGCAACTGAGTTGGCGAAGGTGGTGGTGGAAGCTGGATATTCTTTTGTGCCGCAATGGAGGCGATATGTGAAAACAACGATTCGAAAGACTTAATTATACTATCGGCAGAGGCATTCCTTCTAGGGGAACTAGTAGATGTAATCCGTCTGGGAGAATTGAAGGGCGAAATTGTTTGTGAGGCATCCCTAGCGCCAGCTTGCAGTTCCTTATTGGCAGAAGAAAGTCTGACATCCTCGACATATCCCAAGACCAAGCAAGCCAAATTGTGATTATTTAACTGGGTATTCAATGCCTCCAATTCTTGATTTGTAGACATCAATTGATCTTGAAACAAAGTATTCAGTTTCAAGATCTTCAATAACAACTTGGCGTCCAACTCGTCCTCGTCCAGCTGCTTTAATATTATAGTGGAAATAAATTGCTGAGAAATGGTAATTTTGGACACAAGGTACAGTTGTAACTCCTTCTTTTCTTGGATTGCCGCCTTGAGCAGGTGGAGGGCCCTCAACGAGAGGATGGAGTCCTTGTTGATCTTCGAGGTGTCCAAAATGGAGTTTTCGATCAACACCTTCAAGTTAAGGTAGCTGGGTTTGTTGGAGGTGTTCAATATAAAGGAGTCGATCTCAGAGTCCTCGTCCTCGGTGGCCGAGGAGGTAAGACTGGGGAGCGAGTCATTGAGGGTGATATTGCCTTGGTCCAAGTTGGCCTGTAGATGCAGATTGAACGAGTCCTCCAAGAACTGGGTATTTAATAGGTGCAAGTCGCCGGAGGGCGCGTCGTTCTTGAGCTCGTTCAATTTGGACCGGTACTGTTCTTGCAATTGGAACTTGAGCAAGTCGGGGGTGGTATTGGACAAGTTGTAGCTGGACAACGAATCGTTGTGGGTCATTTGAAACGGAGAGTTTTTCATAAACAACTCGGCGTCAATCATGGTGGGCACGGCGTGGTAGGCTTAGGCAAATGGCAGATGGTCCAAATTGCTATGGACAGTGAAATATTTGGCAGCTGAGAACCACAGGACGTAATTCACTAGTGGCAGCTTTCAAAAACAAATTGGTTGGTTGTTTTCGAAAAGGTGGAGACGGGCGGAGGTGCAATGAAGTGAGTGCAACCAGTAGAGAGATGGGGGGACGGGCCGCAGACGAGGAAGGCGGTGTTTGGTGATTGGTGATGGTGCCAGAGCGGGTGATAGAAAACGGTAGTGGAAATGTAGACAGATTGGAATGATCTGGGCCCCGAAGAAATTTATGTTAGACGCGTGTTTAGACGAATAAGGCGGGCCGACGCGCTTATCGAAGATGCGGGCACTACCACCCGGATGTAGCGACATTGTGCCGGGGCCGCGCGACATTCGACAATTGTCTCCACAATAAGGCAGTTGACTACTGAGGTACCGTACGATTATTGCCATGGAGATTGGCATTGATCAGTGATTGATTTCACTGACGTTAACACCGAAAGGGTTAGGTGATGGGCGGGGGTGTGCGACGTGTCTGCTGGCCCTCATTGGTCCCCCACCACCCCCGTAGCAGCCTGTGGTGGTAGTGACTGCTGGAATTATTCAGGGCCAGGCATCGATCTACAGTGGGAGATGGTAATCCTGGCTGAAAGGGCGAGGCCTCGTTCCATGACCTCGCTCTTTGCCACGCCAATGGTGTATGGGGTCTCCTCCGGTCCGCTGTGATTTCAGTGTAGTGGCCGCTATTTTGCAGTTGCTGGCCCAAGCACAAATCGTGGGTCCTGTAAGATGGCACTGTGGGGTCCCGCGATATCTGGGCTTGGCCCCAAGAGCCTTCGCTGGGGTTCGCGCAATTTGTCGCTAGACATGGCCAGCCGTCACTAATCCTCGCCAGCCGTCACTAATCTTCGCCAGCTGTAACCATCCGCGCCTGCCGCACCATCGGCCCTCTCCAGCTCCTGATGGATCCGCCACTGTCCCTGCCCATCGTTCCCGCCAAATCTCGGCCCAGTACCATACGATACGTCACCTTCAACGTCAACGGAATCAAGACCCTCTTCAACTACCATCCATGGAACACCCTCAACCAAGACTTCGGTCTGTTGTTCAACCAGCTCGATTGTGATATTATCACCCTCCAGGAGCTCAAGGTTTCGGTGGGGAACATCTCGTCGCTCCAGAATATTGGTCATATCGATAACTACAGGTCATTTATTTCCCTTCCTAAAGTGAAAAAGGGCTATTCTGGGGTAGGATTGTTTGTCAGAATACCGACTCGAGATGAGCCCCAGAGTATCCAGCAAAACTTAACTGTGGTCAAGGCGGAAGAAGGAGTGACGGGCCACCTAAAACTGCCCGGATCCCTGCTTTCTTATCGTGAAAGAGACGACTCCATTGGAGGGTATCCCGATATAGACATGGATACTGGCCTCCACATTGATAGTGAAGGACGGTGCGTGGTGATAGAGCTTGCCTCCAATTTGGTGGTGTTTTCATTGTATTGTCCTGCCAACTCTATGGGTACTGAAGACGGCGAAAAGTACAGGTTGTCGTTTTTGAACGCCGTATTCACAAGAGCACATAATCTAAAGCACAACCACAATAAAGAAGTGGTGATAATGGGTGACATAAATGTTTGTCTTGATTTAATCGATAGTGCTGAGGGCATGAGTGATAGGATCAAACAACTGGTGGTGGTTTCTGCATCCAACGGAATAAGTTTCGAGTCCATCAACTACGAAGAATGCATCCGATTCAAGTCTTCCACTATGGCGAGACAATTGTTAAACTCGTATACCTTTTCCGGCTTGAAAAACGATTTGTCTATTGCCCCTGAAGTCCTCAATAAGCCGTCACAGTTTCTTTATGATACAACTCGTTATCTCGAAGGTCGCAAAATGGGTATCTACACCGTGTGGAACACGTTAACCAATGCACGGCAGTCGAACTACGGGTCCCGAATAGACTTGATTTTGTGTTCCAGTCCACAAATGGTGAAACGGATTTCCAAAGCAAGTATTTGGGCCAATGTCCTAGGATCCGACCATTGCCCTGTTTTTACGGATTTCCACTTTTCAGAGCTGGACTCCCCTACAAGTCTATCAACCGAACCATGTATCAATAGAAAATTGGATTTCGAAGCAAAAAATTATTATAAGCTCTATAAAAGCAGAGACATATCACAATTATTCACAAAGAAGCCCAGTCCCTCATCCAACTCGTCGTCGCAAAATAGTCATAAAATAACAAAGCCAGGCGACACAACATCTACTAAATCATCATTCAAATATGTTAGCAGGAAATCAATCAAGAAAGATGGTCAACAGAGTATTGGCAATTTTTTCATGAAGAATACAGACACAGTACGGAGTGACTCGCTCAATAAATGAATTTATTAACTTAAAAGAGTGAAACGTGAGATCTAATGTTCGAAGATACCACAGCATCTCCATCATGCTAAATTATTAATAAATATAAACTAAAAAGCAATCCCCCCATGAAATAAATTTGGACACGCTGGTTTGACGTGATTTCAATTTGATAATTTTATAGAGAAAGACATTGGAATTTGTTTATTCCTGTCTAACTCTGCTTTTAATATGGTACAAGTGTTCAAGATTTACGGAATTCACTCAACACAGGATAGATGGCTTCGAATGCAGCATAGATTTCTTCTCTTTGCTTTGCACCAGTCAACACAATTTTTCCAGAAACGAAAATCAACAACACAATCTTTGGCTTAACCATTCTATAAATGAGACCAGGGAACAATTCAGGTTCATACGACGAGAAATTTCCGTGCGAGAATGCCAAACCCTCCAAACGAATTGGAAATTTCACGTCACAAGATCCAACAATATTTTGAATCTTGAAGTCTGTAAATTTGGCATTGAATCCCAACTTTTGGATAATTCTGGCGTACTTTCTGGAGGCCAATTTAGAATCATCTTCAGATTTGGCACCAGTGACAACCATTTTACCCGAGGCAAAGATCAATGCTGTGGTTTTTGGTTCTCTGATTCTCATGATAACGGCGGCAAAACGCTTTGGATTATATTCCGCATTACGAGCATGCAATGCAATGGTTTTAAGGTCTAACCGACAATCCAAGTTGACCGTGGCAACGATATTCTGTAAAGTAGGAACAATACCTGAAGTTGCCCCGTCATCTTCGTCTTGTTTTGGTTCGATGACATCAGAAGTTTCTTCTTTTTTCAAAGTGACACTGTCATGAGCAATATTATCTTGAAGTTGCTGTTGCTGTTGCTCACCCTTATTTTCACCATCTATACCTTGAGGAAATAATAACGAGTTAGGAGCAGTGAAAGCTTTGGCCTGGGCCGCGGTCGTTGGTAATTTTAACGAGTCCATGGTGACTATTTGTGATTATGTGGTTGAGATAGACAAGTCAATGTATCCCAAAACCCTTAATCCTGGAAATCTTCCAACCTTGTGTCTGCAGTAGCTGCTCAACAACCTTGTCTATTATTATTTATTGCAGACTATATAGGCCGCCAAAAACCGAGTTCTATGTGTTCCCCCAAACAGATAGTTGATCTTGACGATAAGACTTTAATGGCACAAATATATTATTGGCCAATATACAGGATACTTTTCTCCAGTATGGTAACTGGAATTGGGGCGGATATGGCTCTCCTTATATAGTCGCGCACAAATGTCCGGGTAACCCCTCCAAGATGCGCCACCATCCTTCTCCTCCTATAGAGGTGACTTTGCGCCCAGAACGCAAGCAAAGGAAATATATTAATTATATATGCTCAAGTAACGGGCTATACGACCCAAATGCAGATGAGAGCTGTGCTGTAACGGAAACCCCAATTTTCTAGGTCAAAAACGATACCCATTTCGCCAGGTACATCGTCGTGCACACCACCGAAAGCTGGTGGTTATGTGCAGGCTGTCCGATGAGCTGGCTAGAGCTCTGGATTTGGACTCCAGTCATTTTGACACCAACAGCAGCAGAGAACTCAGGGTGAAGGAGGAATGATGGATCTAGGAGTGTGGATTATAGTGACATGTTCTTTGTTCGAATTTCTATCAAATCAAACAAAAAAAATTCTTCGTAAACGATTCAAACCTCCAAATAAGATTGGCCCGTAGGCATAGCTTGTCCGGTAATGCACTGAAACTGCTTACCACCGTCCCACACTAACGTTCCTTCAACAACTTGTTTCTCTTTTCCTTCTTTCTCAATCTCTCCGCCTTCTTGGCACTCATCTTAGCAGCGATTCTTTCGTGTCTCTCCTTTTCTTCCTTGATCTCTCTTCTTCTCTTCAAGTCAGCAATCCGGGTCTGCTTGATGCTCTCCTTTTCTTCCTTAAGGTCCTTGAGTCTTTGCTTGAACTGTTGCTCCTGAAGCTTCTTCTCCTCTCTTTCCTGAAAAGTCGACTTTTTAACCCCAAAGGCCTTGACCCGAAATGCTCCTTTCTTGACCTTCCATTCCTTGCCGCTCACACGGAAGCCTTCACCCTTGTCTTTGACTTCAAGTGGGTCGGTAATGTCCTTGGTGTCGCTAGGCATGTTGTGATGAGTAAAATTTTCCCTTGTGAAGGTGAATGTGCGAAATAGTAGGAGGGCCTGAAAAATGCGACTGTGTGGAGAACCGAGCAATGGGCACCGCACCAAACACAGACCGAAGGCTATTTCTGTCCCCTATTGGCGTAGGCTGGCAGGATAGTGCTACTGTCTAATGGTCGTTTCTATTGGGTGTGAATTGTCAGATTTTTCCGGCGATGCTAGCTGTTCTGGGTGGGATATTTTCACTCCTATGCCCCCATTCTACTCGTCATATACAGTATCCTGCTTGTCGATCAACAACACTGCTCTTCTGGTCCACTTCCGGGTCCGGGTATACTTGGAGAATCCGTCCCTGGCACGAGGGTTCGTCCACGAGCTGTCGTAGTATACCCAGCCATCATTGGACTTAACTCCATCTACCTCTTTTTCTAATTTCCAATGCGAGTCTTCCCAGCTCCACGAGTAGGTATAGATATCCTCTTCAAACACGGGGAAAGGAAATTCATCGCCTGATTCCTCGCCCACCTGTGGAGCTGGAGCTAGTGATTTTTCGTGGCAAAAGTTGGATCTCTCGTTGGGCATCATAAAGTTGGACCACCCCAATCCGATCCACCTTCTTTCATTCTCAAGAATCTCAAATAGGACTACTTGCTTCAACTGGGTAGGCGATGTAATTGCTTTTTTAACGATTTTAAAATCGCTTAAAACTTGTACCTTGGAGATATCTTCCTCGTCGCTGGCAGTGGGGCTTTGTATCCGTGACACTGCATTGAACTCGCTAAGATCGCGGTTTCTGTTCAATTTTACGTCCAATCCAGTGACATAAAATGCAAAAATACGGATATAGACCGATCTCCAGAGCAATCGGCGGATTGCAAACGACCATGGCGAATGGTAGGTGAGCGCAAAAAGGCCAAGAAACCACACGTAGCGTTGTGGAGGCAATATTGTCTTGATGAGCAATACATGGACCGGGGTCAAGACGGTGGCCATGATCATAAGTTTGGCATAGTTCTTGAATGTGAAAGGAATGTGTTGCACCGGACGAAGAAGCATCTCGAAACGGACCGTGATGTTGTGCAATGTTTGGAGGACTTCATCAATGGTGGGTTTTTCGTCAAAGGTGGAATCATAAATGACCGAGGTAATTGACCATACAATACTGGAGAAGGTCACGGTGATGAGAATCGGCAACACCACCCAGCTCAAGATGTTCCAGTACACCACTATACACGAGTAGATCACCACCAACAAGAAATTCTGGTAGGGATCGTCGTTGGTCCACGTCACTATCTCAAGAAACCCGTCTATAAGTAGTAAGTAGGGGAAAATTTGAGATAGAGCTGAGGCTAAAAGGGGATTTTCAGTGAGAAGATGGGAATTGGAGGAGACCTTGAGCTCCTTGGCTGCGGAGGGCTCGAAGCCTGCCACTATGTATGGTTCGTACTTCTCTGGCATGGTGATGTAGAGTAGGAATTCGATTTTGCATATGATACAAGGGTGGGGTAAGCTGCGATATGGCGTCACGTGCGCGGTCTGGGACCCATCAGAAGCGAACCTCCCAATCAACCATACATGGAACCAAAGATGGTAGTTCTCGCGTGAGCGGCTTGCTGTGGATAATTTTGTGGCATCTTGGTGTTATTTTCACCTATTAGCTACAGGTTCTGGGTGCAAATGGCGACTACTTGGGAATAAAAACCCACCAGAAATGCACCAGCACCGACCAGTGAGCCTCTGTTTGCTGCAGTATGATTCAGTGGAATCGTCACGATTATTGAGTCGTAAGTCCGCTTTTATAGAATACTAAACCCAGCTCTACCACTCTGTATTCCAATTAGCACACTAAGTCCCGCGTATATTTCCTCCCCTGCGCATATTTCATCCTGGGCCCTTTCCTGTCGCTGCGAAAATTTTTCAATACTTCCCATAGTTTACTTCTTTCTTCTTAACTACAACACTATCAAAATGGTAAGTCCATCTTAAGACGTTGGAACAACATCCTCCTATGCAAATCTCCCTATTACCTTAAGGTTGTGCGCAAGGAGTGGTGCCGTTCGTAGTTCTATTGGTGCTGCTAGTACTACTAGCAAGACCAAGCGGATTTAGACCAGGATGAAGATCCTGGTTAAGCATCCAAGAATGTGCTTCACTTCTTGTGGCACAGGCTGAGTATCGTATACGATACTGTAGGGTAATTTGGTTTTAAGGATGATTGTTCACAAACAAGTATTTGTGAATTCTTGAAACTAACCCAATGACACAGCCTTCCAAGAAAGTTGCTCCAGCGCCATTAGCCAACAAGACCAAGGCCACTGCTGCCCCAAAGAACCCTCTTTTCGAGTCCGCTCCAAAGAGCTTTGGTATTGGTCAATCCATTCAGCCAAAGAGAAACTTGTCCAGATTCGTCAAGTGGCCAGAATACGTCAGATTGCAAAGACAAAAGAAGATCTTGTCTTTGAGATTGAAGGTTCCTCCTGCCATTTCCCAGTTCCAAAACACTTTGGACAAGAACACTGCTGCCCAAGCCATTAAGTTGTTCAACAAGTACAGACCAGAAACCGCTGCCGAAAAGAAGGAAAGATTGACCAAGGAAGCTGCTGCCATTGCTGACGGTAAGACTGCCAAGGACGTTTCTCCAAAGCCAGTTGTTGTCAAGTACGGTTTGAACCACGTAGTTTCCTTGATTGAAAACAAGAAGGCCAAGTTGGTTTTGATTGCCAACGACGTCGACCCAATTGAGTTGGTCGTTTTCTTGCCAGCTTTGTGTAAGAAGATGGGTGTTCCATACGCTATCATCAAGGGTAAGGCTAGATTAGGTACTTTGGTCCACAAGAAGACCTCTTCTGTCGCTGCCTTGACCGAAGTCAACGCTGCTGACGAAGCTGAATTGGCCAAGTTGGTTTCTACCATCAACGCTAACTTCATCGAAAAGTACGAAGACTCCAGAAGACACTGGGGTGGTGGTATCATGGGTTCTAAGGCCCAAGACAAGAAGGCCAAGAAGGTGCAATCCTTGGACGTAGCCCCAGCCAACTAAATTAATGGACCCTAGTCCTACTGTATATTAATAGATGAAATACCAGATTCTACGTAAGCTTCGTGTGATGTACGACACAGTATGGTAAGACCTTCATTAGTATTAGTATATCATGATATTAGGGCTACGGCCCTCTTTCCCGTGACTGAGCGACTTTCTCACATGAGTTTATGTGCACGCCCGCGAAAAAATTTCCTCTCCCTCGCCAACCATCTATAGTTAAGGAAATTTTATTATTCACTTCTTCACTACCGAAAGCAATAAGGGTATGTTTGCCTGAGATACAGAGATGATGTGATGAGAGAGATTGGTCGTCAAATAGAGATGAATGTTCAAGGTCCGAATACCAGAGAGCAGTAGCCGAAATTATTCCGTATCAAACTGGAAAATCCAAGTCATCGAATTATAGAGACAAAGAACCGTCCTGGAGCCACGAAACACACAAATACCCTGGAAGGTGTGTGTCTGAGGTACTGTTCATGGGTTGCCATGGCCAATTGCGAGACTTCAGACCCGAGTTAACCCACTTAAACCATCCCCCATCACCAATTACGATTCGTATACTAACTTTTCTAGAAAAATGTCTAAGTCTAAGAACCACACCGCCCACAACCAAACCAAGAAGGCTCACAGAAACGGTATCAAGAAGCCACAAACCCACAAGTACCCATCCTTGAAGGGTGTTGACGCCAAGTTTAAGAGAAACCACAGATACGCCTTGCACGGTACCGCTAAGGCTTTGGCCAAGGCTAGAGCTGAAAAGTCCGCTTAGGATTGCTACATAATCATTTTATAATGTTAATATAGTTCATGTATCTGCGAAATGTAGAGAAGCAGGAGTTCATAGAGAACGGAAGAGAGGATTAGCGGGCCATTTCATGCTTGCGGAAACCTTCGTAGGTGGTGAAATATTTCACATCTCGCTGAAACAGAGAATTATCTCATTCTAGCGCTAGTGACTGATCCAGCACGAAGTCTTGATCATGTCTCTACTGTACTACAACACTTTACGTACTAGTCTTTTTATATTAAAACAACAAAAGCCACTCTAATCGGAGGTCTTTTGAGTACCACGCAATAAACCGGTTCTTCTGGCAGCAATCAAACCAGCCTTTTGACCGGAAACGGCACCTCTGGAAATAGTAGAAGCCTTACCAATATGTTGATGGTTACCACCACCATGAGGGTGATCAACTGGGTTCATGGCCACACCTCTGGTCTTAGGCCAGGAGTTTCTCTTGACCTTGTACTTGTGGAAAGCTCTACCAGCCTTCAACAATGGCTTGTCGATTCTACCACCACCGGCGACGACACCAATAACACCTCTGGCAGAGGAGTTGATGATCTTCTTGGCACCAGATGGCAACTTGACTCTGGTCTTACCTTCATCTGGGTTGTGTCCGATAATGATAACGTAGTTACCCGAGGTTCTACCCAAAGCACCTCTGTCTCCTGGCTTTTCTTCCACGTTGGAAACAATAGTACCTTCTGGGCAAGCACCCAATGGCAAGATGTTACCGACATTCAAAGAAGCCTTCTTACCGGCGTAGACGAATTGACCGGTGTAGACACCTTCGTTGGCGATGAAAGTTTCTTCTCTCAACTTGTATCTGTAGGCATCACGGAAAACAACCTTGGCCAATGGAGCACCTCTTCCTGGGTCGTGGATGATTTGCTTGACAACACCACGGATGTAACCGTGACGTTCAGCATAGTCCAAAGTTCTTAACTTGGCGGCTCCCTTTCTCAATCTGGTGTGGGAGGTGAAGATGGAACCAGCACCCTTTCTTTGGTTACGAATAACTCTACCTGAATATGTTAGTATGACTATATGGTGATGAAAACACAATGAAAATACGGCGAAACTCGGTGCAAAAAATAGGAAATATGATGGTTTCTTCATATGATTCTTTTGGTAATTAGGAACGGCTAATTCATTCTTGGTTTATGGGTTTAATATAAGTTTTGGTGAGTGGATTTGATGTCTTCGATACGTTCCCCATTCGATCTCTCGTTTACTTTGGCTCGTAAGCACACGCTCTTCCACAGATTCACCGTAATAACAGTTGTGTCTTCGCCCTTCACGGGTTCGTTGTTGTTGGTATCACATACCCATTTTAAAGTGATTGGTTTGCTAGGTCTAATACAAATTTTTCAAATTTTTTTTCTCGCTCTGGTAGTTGATGCGAGCGGAGACCAGAGTGCGAACGGGCGATGGTGCGGTACGGTCTAGTGAGGGAACAAACTAAGTCGCGGTGAAAATAGCGAGACTTTTTTTCGGTGCTCGCTGGAACTTAGCGAGGCTCTAGCGGGAACATCGCGAAAATCTCGCCACCACAGTAAGCTCTAGCGAGAACTGAGAATCGCGCTCCTGCACCTAATGTGACGTGGATGAAGTCACTAGGGCTTGTGCCCTATTAAGGAGCTTATAACACGTGCAATTACTTGTGTTGCAATATACGGGGATCTTACAATACACCCCCGTCTGTAATTGCTGACGGGGTATTCAAAGTATTGAGCTAACTAGTTGATGGTGACTGCGTCATTTTTGGTTGTCTAGACTGATTATCCAGGATATTATTTCCTAAGCTGAATAATATTCAGGAAAGTTAATTGATCCTCCTCTTGGCTTAATGAAGAAGCGTGCCAAAAGAATCCCTCTGTCATAAGTAGGAGCTGGTTATTGTTTTTATTTGCAATTGATATTCCTAATTTTTTGAAAAGTTTCATAAAAAATATGATCATTTGTATGCCTCAAAATGAATTCATTTTACAAAGCACGCTTTCACTCAACGGCAATCCCATAATATCAAAACAGCTGAACTTGAGCTACAATTCGATTAGTAACAATAACTTTTCATAATTTCGTAATCTAAAAATCAATAAGTAGCGGTACCATATCCTTCATCGCATTTCCATGAATGGCTGCGAAATCCTGGCCCGCAACAAATGCCACCCTCACTACGCTTGCAAACACTATCAAGTAGTTGACGAGCCAAAGTTACCGAGAGATTCAAACAACGCCTTCATAAGCGAGACGTCATCCGAGAGCCCAGAAAATGAGCTATCGGTGGAATTAGACGAAGTGGAATTTTGTGCTGGCGAACCACTATAGTTGATCTTTTCTCCAGAGAAGGCAGAATAAAGATCCTCTACCATTGTCACTGCTCCTTTCACAGCGTCCATGCTGAAGATATTACTAAATGACTCTGTCTTGCTGCACCCTTTGGAGGAGATCTCGCCTTCAAGGAGTTGGTTCAACCATGTGACGGCATGAGTGGCTCCAATGACTGCTTGTGTTATATGCTCACTGAACTCATCTTGATGGAACTCAATGGTGGCACCTTCGGAGCACCATTTATTGTAAAGTTTATCAGTATCATTAGATGGAATTATCTCGTCGTTTTTGGCATTGTAGATGAAGAGCGGTACTTTGGGAGGCTTAATATTAAGCATATTATTCTGATCAGATATGTTTTTAAAGACAGGGGTGTCCACAATAGATCCATCAACAAAAAAGTCGTCCCATGCATTAAACATAGTTGCAAAAATCGAATGGGCCAAGCAATAATTACTTTGGTCGTTAAACAAGTCCTTTGAATCGTTCCTAAGGTTCTGTTGTACATATGACTTCAATTCTGGATACTCAGCAGAAAGACCAAGAATTTGATGAGGAATAAGACCGGCCGTTATTGTTCCCATAGCCTTGTTTGCAAAGCTACCTATGTCTACCATAAGACCTCCGGCGGCAGCACCAACAATATTCAATTCCGGGGCATACTTGGGTGCTAATGATGGAGCCCAAAGAGACGGCTGCGACCCTCCGGAATAGCCCCATAATGCAATCTTGGCATCCTTTGAAATGCCAGTGAGATCCCCAGAATTAATTACAGCCCTTAGTGAGTTTAATGTAGCATATGCTGATTGATAGGCAGCAGTAAAGGTAGCCTTTTCACCTAAATGGTCAGGAATAACAAGAACCCATCCGCGGTAGAGACCAGTAAATGACAATGCCACTTCAAGGTTAGAATCGATCCATGTACTAGGATCGGAACCAAGGTGTAAAGCATACGACGGAGCACAATTAGGGTTAGCGGCGTCAATAGCAGGCTGGTATGAGAGGATTTTGTTCGGATCAAAGTTATACGGAATAAAAACGCTCGTAACAATAGCACTTGGATTGCCATGGGTATCCTCTGATCTAACTAGAAATTGATAAGCGGCCAGGACCTTTTCCTCAATAATGGTAAAGCCATAGGGAATATCAACTTTTCTGTAGTTGATGATCTCACCTAAGTTGAGTTTTTCATATCCTTTCTTGGGTACGTAGAAGGGGTCCTCGGTAGGAACGGTCACATTGGTCAATGTTGGGACTTGGGGAGGAAGAGAGACAACCAAACTTAATATCGCTAGACTCAGAATAACGAGCGAGATCAACCTCATATTCTAGAAAATTTAGCCACAATCAGGGCAATGGAAAGAAATTAGCTATCTGATGAAGCCAAGTTCAATTGGCCACCTTTTATATCCTACACATCCAAACAACCGTTCGGATACATCTCCCCTGTTTGATTCCAGTCGCAATTGCATTTTGTCAATTCTAAGAATTTCCGAATATGGTTAAGTGAGATTATAAGGGAAAACAAAATTTGATTGACGAAATTGACAGCCGCAAGCTGATACAGGGGTCTGGGGCCCTTTGAAATCAGATGCTTCCAAGGAAGTGTACTATTACTTCACAGTTAAACTTGATCTGATGTCAGTATAGGGCCAGGGGATCGCCAACCGATCCTACTGGTCATTGGTCTCGCTCATCATCCAATCGAACTGTATAAGGCAGCTTCAACCTAACTTAAGTTCCTTGACAGAAGAGGTAATAGTATTGGTCTTTGTATGTACCCCACAATATTGTTTCTCGTAACAATTGAGTTGCTGCAAGATTCGGTGTTGTGATGCGCAAGTGAAAGAAAAAACCTGGTCAAGAATAAATCCGATCCACACAAGATCTAGGAATTGTTTGCATGAACATCCATACGGAAATACTTTAACGTATGAGTAGGTCTTTTATTATGCTGCGGGATCCGCCATTGCCATTCGCTGGGCAGGACATAGGTCCTGTGTCCAATATTCGACGCTTTGGAGCTATAAATGCAAAAAATTCGAATTTAATTGGGCCAGGGGAATCCAATATACTCAGCCATTGAACAAAATCATTGCTTCAGAAAATGATATTGTATTTTATGAATTAAATGTCTAGAGAGAATAATCGATTTTTATGGGGATGAATAATTATTACCAAGTTGTTATGTTAAGGAGCGGATCAGATTGGGCGGTTTGGTTTGGTGGTGCATGCTTCAAACCAAGTTGTCAAATGAGACAAATATTGTGGTTAGAGTAGAGGCTGTTTGTTTGTAATTGTCCAGAGGACCTACAATTGTATAGAGCAGGTATATCATTTCGAAGATTGTTCACTTCAAGCAATTTGATATTAAAGCTGTGATGGATTTAACTGTTTAAACTTTTAAAACGTATCCGACATTCTGAACAGCTTCCCTTAACTTTAAAGATGGAGGACCAATGATCAGACTGTTCCCACCCGTTTCTTTAGCAAGTTAGACATCGATATTGTATTGGGTTCTCCCGAATATTACGTAATCTGGCGCTATCGACTCTATTTCGCGATGAGTCTCCACTTGGTATTGAAGTCAGGCTCTATACCGACAGGATGTTACTAGTACGAAGGCATACATTGATCTGCCGGGTACCCATACGAACATTTGTTACGACCCGTCTACTCTTTAAATCAGCCGAAACCGATCCAAAACAAGATTCCCCAACTAAACGAAAATATGTCAAGAAGCAAAAGCCCATTGATCTTACCGGGGCGTTAAAGGAAACGCTCAAGATATCACCAAGAAACAAAGAAATACGGACCTTTGGTGGCGAATCGTCAGATATCAGCGTTGTGACCTCACGGCCAGCCAAAGTCGATAAGACATATGCCAAAGAGTTGGACAAGAATGTTCTCAGCAAAGGTGTCAGACAAGCGATCAGTAAGTCTAATAATGAGAAACAGACAGAAAAGGGCAATGATGAAGAGGAGGATGAAGCGGGTGAATTGGCGAAGAAACCGCTCGGCTCCAGAATTTCAGAAAAGTCATTATCATTACGAAGAAAAAGAATTAGAGAATTAAGTACTCGGAATCACAAGGAGAAAGATTCATCCAGATTCCAGAAAAGCTTTCCTCCCAAGCCATCCAATGATCCAGAAAAGGCAAGGAGAATATTGCGTACTATTCCTGAACCAAAGAAATCGCCAAGACCTATAACGGGCCATATGAAACCCCGGATTCCCTCGCCCAAAGTTGCATACGAGAACGACCATTCCCGACGCATTTCTGTCAATACCACTGATACCCGGACTGCATTAGAGCAAGCAGAACAGTTACATAAGGAAAAGATCCCACAACTAGCACATAACCTTGACAAATCGTTGTTTTCTCCCGGAGTTCAATTTTTGCAGGACCCCAGAACCAGGGTGTACAACTTTCCGCCATTTTTGAAGAAGATTATCAAGTATAGCGACTTCAATTTTGATGCCATAGGCGCCTTCCAGAGAGTCTCTAAGGACAAGACACTTTTGTCTATGGCCGAAAAGCATAACAAGGCATATTATTCCTCAACGTCTTCCATGACATCGACATTAATTCAATTTTACCTTCTCTTAAATAATTATGATCCACAGAAAACTTCCCGATTCAGTTTCACCCCATTTTCCGGACTAGTGAATAGCTTGCCAAGCTCTTCCATCGTGCAGCCGAAACCGAATTCGGGCAAAACGATATATTCCATTGAGTCGGATAAGTCAAGCGACAACGAAATATTATTATCTGCCATGGGGCATTGCTTAGAGACGTTGTTGACAAGCGAAGAAGAAGAATTCAAGAAATATAGAAAAGACAGTGCCCACACAAAGCAGGAGCAACTTGAGAATGTATATAATTATGCTGGTGTTGGCAAATTTCTCTTGAGATCTCAGCTTGACTGTTACGATCCGAGGTTACCAGGCAATGGAACGTTTGATCTCAAAACACGAGCGGTTTGCGCGGTAAGATATGACAGCACCAATCCCGAGATCGAGGATAATAATTACCAGATTTGGCGATTGAAAGGAGACTACGAATCATTTTCCAAGGAATTCGAGGATCTCGTGAGAACGGGTGCGTTGTTGAAGTACGCCTTTCAGGCGAGAATCGGGCAGATGGACGGGATTTACGTCGCATATCATAATATCAAGTCATTTTTTGGGTTCCAGTACTTCCCGTTGCTGGAGCTCGACAATATATTCTACAATCATGAAGGAGTGGAAAAATACAAGCATCGTATCCCCGCCAATTTAGGGGAGTTGAAAGCAGAAGAGATTGATTTGAACCAGTTGAATGATGGTCTACCCACGTATGTGGCCGAAACGCAGTTCAGCATGACGATGAACATTTTCGAACAATTATTAGACATCATTACCAAAGATATTCCTCGCTCCGGGTTCAGACTCGTGATGAAAAGTGTCCCGATATATCGCAATGCCACCACCCGGCTCTACGTGTACGCGGTGCCGGTGACCGAGCAGGACGTCAAGGAGTTGCAGTCGTTCCCCGACAGTTTCCAGACCAGTTTCCGGGAAGATATCACGGCGGAAGAGAGAGCACAGAACCTCCAAGCGCATTCTGACCGGTTGAAGAAGTTCAACGAGGAGTCCACGCGGCAAAAAACCGTCCATGGGTACTTTATTGACATAGACGGACATACCATTGACGGCCAAGCTGTCACCACCAAATGTCCATATCCGCAACGGGTGGGGGCCAAATGGGATGTTAAATTTTGCATCCACAAGATGGATAATTCCGATGAGGAAGTTCGCAGCCGCACCAGAAAGGAGTATCTCAAATTGCTTGCGGTGGGGGCCGACACCCTTTCTTCGGGGCCCAAGAAGGAGCCGATCAAGGGAGCACAGACCAGAGAAGAAATTGTCCGAGTCTACTCCAAAATCGGCCATGCTAGGGCCAACAAGTGGCAAGCCCAGGATGCCAGCGAGGTAGTGTACCTGCCGGGAAAGCCCTAGTGGCTGATGACTACCGGGGCTGGGCTCGCGACATTGTGCGACAGCGCGCGACATTGTGCGAAATCGCATCCCATGCCTGCTGACGTAATTAATCCGATGGCTGCATGACTCAGCGTGACGCCAGCGATCGGACCTACGCCTACTCGGATGCATCGACGGGTAAGTAACGCCACAGAGCCTGGACCGTTGGATGACAGCCCCCCAAGGGCCTGGGACCTCCAGCATACCCCCCTCTCCATAGATCCAAATACATCCTTCCATCCTTCCACCCCCGAGGTGTTGTAGATGCCCCTAGTGAGGCAACGCGGCCGTAGCCATGGCCGTGGCCTGGCCATGGCAGTCTCGGCAGAGGGCTCGGCGGAGGTTGCAGCCACGTCGTGGTAATGTCGCATTAACGATGACGATGCGCCTCGCGGCAGCGTCTCGTCCGTGCAGCAGGCGTGGGCCCATTCCGCGGGTTTTCGCGGCAGATTGCATGGCCAAGCGTCGCTATCTTGGCCATGGCACTCTGTGGTGGAATGGAAGGGATGGAATGGGAGATGGGACGGGCACGGGTCAATATGGACAGGTGGAGGGGGTACAGGGTGATGGTGACAGCGGGTGGGGTCCAAGGGGGTCCCATTAGTCATAGCATCCTCCGGTCCGGTGGTGGCCGTTCCTCCGCCAGCTCCCCTCTGCCGCTGGCCCGTGGGCAAGGGTGTCGGTAGAGGAAATAACTCATTTCGGAAAAATTTTCTTTTTTGTTTTCTTCGGTGCTTGTTTAGGTGCAGCGCATGCCGGCGGCACAACGGCTCACCACGCCGCATCTGAAACTGCAAAATGGCCCAGATGGCTCACTCACACCTTCATCATTTATAAGCTGCCTCATTCCTTATCAGTAGACAGGTATCAGTTGTTTTACCATTTGCAAGCTCAGTCATTTCCAAGTTCAGTCACATTACCCAACTACTCATGAAGAGGTCCTCCAATTCCGATCCGCCTCCTGATGACGGCGCCATCACTTCGTGTGATTCCAGCACCTCCATCTGCTCCATCTTCGACATGGCCCCTTCCACCGCCACTTCCGTCACCGTCACCCCAACGCTTTCTCGCCATGATTCCCGTATAGATTTCCCTACCATCGACCAGTTGGCGTCTTTACACCGCCGGCTTGCCCACCAGGAAAAATTAATGGTGATGCTCGTAGGGTTGCCGGCCTCTGGCAAGAGTACCTTCGCGACCCACTTCAACAACTACATCAACAACACCTCCACATTCCAGTCCAACATCTACAATGCCGGTCAGGTCAGACGGTGCAACTCCAAGTTCAACAACTCCGAGTTCTTCAACCCTAGCAACACCCAAGGAAAACTCGAGCGCGAGCTCTACGCCGATATCAACCTCCAGAACTTGATCTCCGATTTGAACCACGGGGTGGTCCAGGTGGCCTTCTTGGACGCCACAAACACCACCATCGAAAGACGTGCGCGCATGTTAAGTGCCATGAACAAGAGCAGTCCCGACACCTCCATTGTCATTGTGGATGTGCAGTGCACCAACCCCCGGTTGTTAAACTATAATATTAATGGCAAGACCACCAACTCCGATTACGCCGACAGAGACTACGACGAGGCCGTCAACGACTTCAGAAGGCGTACGGAGCACTACTACAAGATGTACCAGCCAGTGCTGCTTGAAGAATTACAAACCTACCGGTTGTCGATGTACGTAAAGGTACTCGATGCCGGGATGAAATACGAGAACGTCAGCTTGGACGACTCGTTCACCACCACGCAGTTCTACAGCTTGATGATGCAATTTGAAAATGATTACTACGAAATAGAAGGGAAACAGTATTTTGAAGCCGTGGAGGCTTTTTACAATGGGATATAGTGCTGGGCACATAGTTTATAGGTATTAGGATAGAAAGGATAGAAGAATAATTTTACATTAGTGTAGATCTATGTTGGGGCCCCTTTTAGCGAGAGGCCAATGCGTCGACTATATTGTCCGATGGATCTCGGAGTTTTTTCTCTGGTAGTTTCGTTTCTTTTTCGCTGGATTATTATCTCGTGGCAGGTATTTTATAATTTTTCTTGATAAGCCAAGATGACGGTCTAGCCTCGAAGTCCAGGGATTCCCGACCACGCGCCGTGGTCTTGGGGCTGATCGTGACTGCTCAAGTTATTTAAACCTGGCAAATTGTATACTGGTGCTTGTCTATCATCGGTGGTACCATTCTTGGTAGCAGCGTCATCCGAGGTTTTTGGTGGGGCATTGGGGTCCTCGATCACCGCGTTGATGTTGTTATTCACTGTGTAGTACCACGCTCCTTGCTTATCATCGGTGTAGAGGGCGTCTTTGAACGACATAGGGTCGTTGGGTCTGGCCCGAGACCAGAAGCGGGCGGTTTTGTCTGATCCGGCAGAACACAAGAGATGCCCCAATGGGTGGTATTCGAGGGAATGCACCGCCTTTTCGTGGGCATATGGAATAGTGTGTACTGCCTCGATGGTGCTGGTGGCTGGGCTGAAAGTGGACTTGGTTTTGGTGGTGGAGGTGTCGGGAATATACGAGTCAAGGAGATAATGGTTCATGGCACCGCTGTAAGCCGCGGTGGTCAACAACGATGGGTGGATAGGGTTCCATGTCACGCAGGACAAGTCGGAGTCCTCGTCTCTGATCACTAGAATATCTCTCATCGTCCTTAAGTCAAACACTCTGCACGATCTGTCTCTGGACACCGTGGCCAACAACCGCTTGGTGCCCGCGGTCTGGAACCGGGTCTTGTTCACCGTATGTTTGAACCCGTATAAGGTGCTGATGCAGGTGGGGGACCGAGGGTCCCAAAGTTTGACCAAGTTATCCTTGGACCCACTGACAATGAGCCCCATTTCCGGGTGCCAGTCGGCACTCTTGACTTCCCAGTGGTGACCTGTGAGTGTTCGTTCTTCCTTCCCGTTGTTGAAGTTCCAGATCTTAAGTGTAGAGTCGTCGCCGGCAGTTAAAAACTTGGAATCGTTGGGAGAAAACGCGATATCTCGGATTCCGTTGGAGTGTCCATTGATGATGTTAACATTATTGAAGTTGGGCTGCCAGTACTTGATGACCCCACTCTGGTCTCCACTCAAAAGCCACTCGTCATTGTGAGAATATGTCAAGGAAAGAATCGGCAGATCGTGAGCTTGCATGATGGTTTCGAAGTTGAACGTCATCCCGTTCCAGATGGTGAACTCTCCACTGTGGGATGCCACCACCAACCGTCTTCCTTCTGGCGTCCACTTCACGGTATTGATCGAATGTTTGACCTTATTGGACGACAAATGGACAAACTTGGTCTGGGCGTCCATGATGGCCAAATTGCTGCTATTGGCCCGGGTGTCCGGGTTCCACGACGACGAGTATGCTATGCTGGGGAATAGATCGATCAAATATGATGATTCTGGCCGGATTTTGCCGATGGGTTGTTGTTTGTAGGCGAGCCCAAGACTCTTGTGGATGTACCACCGGCCCATATTGTTTCCATGGTCGACGGTTCTTCTGTAGGCAGTTTTCTTTTCTTGTGACGCTAGCTGCTGCTCTATATTGTGATTGTACTGCGCCCGCTTGTTGTTGTCTTGGGGGCGTGAATACATGGCTGGGTGGGTGGACGGTTGGATGGTTAGATAGATGAATTTTTGTGCGCAAGAGTTGATATGGTGAGAATGGAGCAATGGGTGTAGGGAAGTACGAGTGGGCGAATTGCTAGAAATCGGCGGGGCCAATTGATCGGTGGAGGTATGAACCAGTTGATTACTTGGTCTACACAATTGGAGGCCACCGATGCTGGGTCTATTCCAATGGTACCCCACAAGCTGGTCCCATACAAGCCGGCCCCATACATTTGGTGGCTCATCGAAGGCTGCGAAACCACTACGGCTATACAGGAGCCCAATTGGGCCCACAATAACCGGAACGATGGTATGACGAGGGGGCGATGAAGGGAACGTGATCACTATGACGTATAAGAGAATGTGGGGTCGTATCTGCAAGGATTCCCCAGAGTGAAACCAATCGTGGGACTGCACGCCGGTGATTTTTCATCGACACTCGATAAACCAGACACTAGTATACCCCTGTCATTTCGACGGGGTTTCTGGCCGTGATACGCAATTACACGAGTCACATCTAAGCTCAGCCTAAGTGTTTAGTCAGATAATATCGGGTATCCTTGTAATTGATAATTGGACCTTCGAACGTACTCTCGCTAGAGACAATCAGTCAGCCAAAAATAGCTGTCGCCAAAAATAACTGCACGAAGACTAGCCCGCTGTAAGATTAACCCTCTCCTATATTAGCCCAATGCAAGACTAATGTCCATCAAGATGAATCATCCCAAGATAAGCCCTCACCAAAACGGCCAAGTAAGATAACGCACTACTGACCATTCGCATTGGCACCAACCCTCTTCAGTCGTCCAGTAAATAGAGAATATTGATGACAAATAAGACTAGAACTAGAATCAACAAAATCACATAGATCTGATACAAGTCAGCTTAACAACAAACCCCACTCGGGTATCTTCTCCTACATAACTATATTTAATTATAGTTCTTCTAGCAATACTAATGTATGTCTGTGCAGATACGGATACACAATTGTCCCGATTGGGCTTTTTCTAGCTTTGACAGGGCCGGTTATGACAACTGACCGGCCACTTGACCAATCCCCGGTGCCCCACCATCCAATCCCCTCAGAGCCCATAGTAATCGCACGGCTTCGGCCTGGCGATAGAGCCACAGCGATCTTGCTTACGTAATCGGAGGTCCCACGGGTATATATCTCTACCTCCAGGCACTTTCCTCCCCCACAAGCCCACCATGGTCCAAGTTTTCTACCACGACAACAAAGACACCGACGCCGACTTCACCCAGGAACACAACTCGGGTGAGGAGGTTTCGTTGGAACAGCTCGCCAAAATCGGAGTGTTCTACCGCCAAGTCAAGGACAGCCAGCAGTTGGACTCCATTGCTGCTCAACGAGGCTACAAGAACAGGGACAGCGTGCAGTTGAACTTAGCGTCGTTCAACAACGACGTCGACGCCTTCAACAATCAGATGAAGAAGTTCTACAAGGAACACTTCCACGAGGATGAAGAGATCAGATACATCGTGGAAGGCGAGGGCTACTTCGATGTCAGAGACAAGAACGACCGGTGGATCAGAACCAAGTTGAGTGCCCACGACTTGTTGGTGTTGCCTGCAGGCATCTACCACCGGTTCACCTTGACGGACGAGACCAAATACGTCAAGGCCGTGCGGTTGTTCAAGGACGAGCCTCGCTGGGAGGCAATCAACAGAGACTTGAACCAGAAGAGTACCGCCAGGGATGAGTACTTGGACAGTATTGCTGTGTGATGGCTAATGGCAACCCGGGGCCATTGGGATGTTCCTGGGAGGGAACTATTTATTGAATGACGTGAATCTATATAATGAAAAATGGAGTTATTTGCCATGTAGATATGAGACGGCCAGCAACGCTCGAACTCTCCAGCTTGCTGGGCCATGGGGCCACTGCAGTGCCCTGAATTTGCCTGGTGCCGGCGGGTGATGTTTCTGTATACCCAAGTGGTTTGGTAAGTAGTTGTTGTGTGCTTTTGCGGTCCCCCTGGACCATGCCATTGACTGGTCATAATCGTGGAAGCTTTGAGCAAGCTGACAGGGCGTCTTACTGCCTCACAATCTGAACATTGTTGCTCTTCATCCACGTCTCTCTTTGCTTTCTGCTCTTGATCAACTGGTCCTCGACCGCCTTCTTCTGCTTCACCATCGCCTCCAACTCCTCCTTCAAGATGCCAATGACCTCGTCTACGGTCTTATTCACCAACACCCCACCGATCATCTTGAAACACTTGCGGCCATCGCGGCTTTCCTGGGGAGTCTCGTTCAATGTCTTATCCACAATCAAGTACTCTTCGATCTTGGAAGTCAAGGTAATGAGTTGCGATTCGAGCTCGCTGATCTGCTCCTGGTACTGGTTGTACTGGTTCTGCAACTTGGCGGCTTTCTGCTGCTTTTCGGCTTCCGTGGTCGACATGGTAGGGCTGGCGAAGTTGTAGTGGGCCAGAAATTTCCAGTTTTTGAGGTGGTTGATTTGACCGCCGCACACGACGCTGTGGTCTACGGTATCAGTGGTGATAATATATATATTCTCTCTATGTAGTAACAACACTAGAACCGGGTCCATTAGAGGTCTTCCTCCTCGTCAAAGTCGATCTTGTCCAAGCTGGTCAACACCCCGTCGAGTTTCTTGGCACCCAACTCGAGCCATTGCTTCTGGGCCTGGACAAACACCTTCAACAAGTTGACACTCTTGGAAGGCTTCAACAACTTCTTCATCTCTAACACCGCCTCCTCAGTGGCACTGACCAACTCGTCTTCTTTAGCAATCAATTCTTCGTTTTCCTGGTCGTCATCGTCGCTGAACTTGGCACGGAGCAAGTCGAATTCCGATCTGGTGGAGTACACCTTCTTACGCAACTCATTGACGTGGATGAACTGCTCGTTCAACACCGCCACCAACTTAGCGTTGAAATCAGTGGTGATACTCTTGTCTTGGTCCAATCTGGCGGCAGCAATTTCGTGGTATGCCGACGATAACTGTAAAAGTGCCAACGACAACGCGTTATTAGACACCTTCAACTCCTCACTGTGCTTCTCGGCAATCACAGACAACTGTCCATATAACGTGCGGGGGATGGCGGCGGAGGTGGTCTGGATCAGAGCCTCTTCAGCCTGTTCCTCCTTGCCCAAAAGAACCTTTTCCAACTCCTGGGGCGACGACACGTTTCTCAACTGGTTGAACTTGGTGCCAATGAGCCCGCCCACGTTGGCCTCTCTCAACTTGGCAATAGCATAGTTGCCGGGAGGGTAATCGTACGACACGTTACCGTAAGTCTCGCTGGTGACATGGATCAAGTCGGTGTACAACTTCAACAAGAGATCGCAGCTGGCCTCCAACTCCAAGTAGTCCGCTGGCAACTCGCTGATGTCGATGTTTGACGCCACATTCAAGTTAGCCAAGTGTTGGACCTGTTGCAATTGGGAGGAAATCAACTGGGTGGTCTTGGAGGTGAACGGCTGAATGGACTCTTTGAACTGGTCCACAGTTTTGCCGGGGTTGACCTTGGAAAACGACTCCTTGACCTGGTCGACGGTGGGGAGCGAGTCCTGGATGGACTGAAGATTGAATTTGGGGAAATTGAACGACATGGCGTGGCTGGTAGTGGTGGCCTGGGTGTGTTTGTAGAGGGGCGGAGGTACCAGGCACCGCATCACGTGCGCAGCGGGCCCTCATCACCATTACCACCGCCGCCATGACGACACCACCCCAGCCATGGCCCAGTCCACCCGCCAGGCCCTTTACAGCGACAAGCGTAACGTGCTCAACAAGGCACACCTTGTGGAGCCCATTGTGCGCCACCGTATCCAGGACTCCGTCTTCTACAAGCAGCATTTGTACCTCACCAATGAGGCCACCATCCTCCCAGTGATAACACAACAGGTCAAGTACATTGGCGGCACTGACCTGGTGGGGCGGCCGGCGCCGTTTCTCAGCTGTCTCTTGCGAATGCTCGAGCTCGAGCCCGCCGCCGACATCGTCCACGCCTATCTCACCCAGTTGGACTACAATCACTTCAAGTATTTGACGGCACTAGTGCTTCTCTATGTGCGGATGGTGGGGTCCAGCGAACAAGTGTATAATACGTTGGACCCGTACTTCCAAGACTTCCGCAAGCTTCGGTACCGCCACAAGAACCCCCAGTTCGATCACCACTCACTACCGGTGCGGTACGGCTTGACCTACATGGACCAATGGGCCGATGACCTTCTCGTTAACGACCGGGTGGTAGACTTGATGTTACCGCGACTCGTCCCGCGACAGACGTTGGTGGAGCGCCAGTTGGTGGGGCCACGGCAGTACCACGTCAGCGTGGGCGATGCCGGTGAAGCCAGCGATGGTGACCATGGCAGTGATGGCGCTGACAACATCGGCTCTGCCCACAGTGAAGCTTCGGACTCGGACTACCAGAGTGACAGTGACTGAGGCTGCGGCAGTTGGGCCCTTCTAGAGTGGTCGCTCCTGCACCCACCCGAGCTATCCCCCGTCGGGCCTCACGCGACTATTGTATACACACCGCTCCTATGACGTTATTAGTGCACCAATTCCAGTTTTGTTGATCACTATCATCATGGCCATAACTATCTTGCCCACTGGCAGCGATGCTGCCTCCGCGGCATCGGTTCACCAATCGTCCAAGACCAAAGTTATTCTCGTCACGTTGGCCTTTGTGGTGTCGTTGATAGCGTTTGTCACCCAGACAGAGACCACGTCGCAAGCGTACCAGCGGGGGTTTTCCGAACCCATCGTGCTTTTGTTGGTGACCCACGGCTCGTGGTGGATCTTCTGGCCCGTCCAGGGGTTCATGGTATCGTTGTTTAAGACAGCGGCCAGGGCGAAACGGTCCCACAACCAGGAGTACACCGTCAGCAACACCATTGGCCAAGGCATGCAATCGCAAAGACGGGGCGCACCACTCTTGGACGACCCTTCGGAGGGCCAGGCCTTCTTGCCAATGCAAAAGGTCAACTACTACAAGTACTTCAAAAAGTGCATCGTCAAGCAGTTCCACAATATCTACCATACGTCCATCTTGATTTATGAGGCCAACGTCAATGATGACAAAAGTACTACCCACTTGAATCTGTTGATTGAGCAGAACCCGCACATCTCCAACACCAGCTCCATCTCTGAGTGTATCAAGACGTTTTTGGGGGCCCCGGCTATCAAATACATCTTGTGGAAAAGTCTTTTGACCACGGTAGTATTGACGGTGGCCGGTTTTACCTGGTACGCCGCCATGTCCATGACTTACGCGGCCGATGTCACAGCCATCTACAACTGTTCGGCGTTCACGGCATATGCTTTTGCTATCCCCATTCTCCATGAAAAATTCTCCTGGTTGAAAATGTCCTCGGTGATCATTGCGCTCTCGGGAGTATTTATTGTGGCCTACTCCGATGATGGCCCACAGGAAGAGGGCTCGGCTTATCCCTACAGGTTCTGGGGTAACCTCATCATTTTGGCAGGTGCAATTCTCTACGGTTATTACGAAGTGCTCTACAAAAGATACTTGTGTATCCCTCCCCATTTGGCCAAACTCATTACCCCACGTCGTCAAATGACATTTGCAAACTTCGTGATGGGAACTTTTGGTTTCTACACCTCGCTCATCTTGTTGGTATTGATCTTCGCGGCCCAACTCACCGGCATTCACAAATTTAACCTTTTCAACTACGGTGATGACACTGGCATTATTTGGGCATACATCAGCGGGTCGATTGTGGCCAACATGGTGTTCAGTGCATCGTTCCTCTCATTAATGGCATTGACGAGCCCGGTGTTGTCGTCAGTCAGTTCGTTGGTCACCATATTCTTGATTGGATTGGTGGAATGGCTACTTTTTGGCAATAAATTGAGCTTCCAGCAGTTGTTGGGAGACATCTTTGTCATTGCCGGGTTTGCCATTTTGACGATAGCCTCATGGAATGAAATCAGCGAGGGTAACGACGACGACGACGTAGAGAATGTCAGTACATACTCATTTGCACTCAGTTACGAGGGAGTGCCACAGGAAATAAGTTAAGTATAGACACCACCAAAAGTTCAAATCATTCTAATAAAAGTGCCATGACTTGGCATCGGTAGCATTCCCCACATTGTAGTGTCGTGGACGACCTTGGTCTACATGGTAGGGCCTGCTCGGTTGGTAGCGCGAGGGTGCTCCCAGTGGCACCTATGCTCGCACTAATTAGTGATGGGATTATCATTTGAAGGCAAACCACCATGGCTGACTCAAACGAATTCAGGGGCCTCATGAAGTCCCTCAATCTCGACGACACTCAATTCAAGAGCTACGATCAAGATTTCCTGGCCCTAGCCTTCCCCCAGCTTTCTGCCATCAAAAGTGACATCGAGCGCCAGCTCTCCACCCTCTTTGATCTTCTTAAAAACACCTACAAAGTGGAGATGGATACGCCATTGGTCAGTCCTGACGGATTCCCAAGAGCAGATATCGATGTGGTCAGCATCAGGCTCATTCGGGTGAAGGTAATACGATTGCGCAACGACCACAAGAGAGTTCTTGAGGAGTTGGAGACAAAAATGGTGGAGGAGTTTGCCAAAGCACGGCCTCAGCAACAACAAGAAGCAGCAGAAGCGCCTGCTGTGGCCTCTATAGTTGAAACTTCTGCTGCTCCAGTGGAATTACCTAGTATTCCGTTTGCATTGGTTACTGAAGTGGTGGCTGGAGGGCCCGCTGAAGCTGCTGGGTTGAAGTCTGAAGATAAGATTGTACTCTTTGACGGGGATATCCATGCGGGAAACCACGCCAAGCTCTCGGCCTTGGCCAACAGGGTCAAATCCCGTGTGGAAAGAGAGATCAAGGTCAATGTTTTGCGAGGAAATGACAAGGTGGCCCTCGTATTGGTACCAACTTCACGGTGGGAGGGTCAAGGGGTGTTAGGGTGTCGCTTAGTTCCATTATAAGAAACGAAGTCAACGATTCTACTATTTAAACTCTGGTTTCAATTAATATTAGGTATATTTTGGTGAGGGTATGTAGGTGGTGTGAACCTGGACTGATCATCCTCCATGCAAAGTACTGGTGAAAGTCACCACATCGCCACTTTCAAGGACATAGTTCTCGCCGTCTTCCAACTCCCAGTCGGTGTCATTGATCAACACCAAGATTCCTGGACGTACAGTGTCGTCCTCAATGAACACAGGAATATCTTTGGCATCGGTGATGACAGACTTGGTGACAAAATCAACCAAGTCCTTCATGGTAGCTTCGCCTTCTTCGAGCGGAACAACTACCTTATGTTCTCTGATACCGCTGGAGATCACATCCAAGCCCCCAAGGAACTCAACTTTGACTTTGACGGGCATTGGCAAACACCATTCGCAAACTGAGCTGAGTTATAGATTGGCGGACTGCAGATAAGCCCAAAGCCCAGTGGGTGCTTAGCTCTTCAGTAGATGGCAATATTTGTACCAGATGTAGTAGTATTTCGTGTTTAGTAGAAATCAGCGAATAGTTATGTGATAGTATTGGTAAGTGTAGGTTTTGTTTGGTTATATTTACATTGACTTATCGTTCCCTGAATTTGATAATTCAACTCACATTACTCATAATTGTGAAAAATCAACCAAATTGTCAAAATTGCCAAAATTGTGAAAATGGTCCTTACATTAGTAGCAACACACGCCTCGCAGCACACCCTAGACACCTCATTCTGGCCCTTGGCTCGTTGTGGAGGATCCTTTTCAAGGTCCGAAACTACCACCGTCCCGCTTACGTAATCGCATGCACCGCCGATACTTTTCAACACGTATTGCCAAATCCAAACCAACACCTATCATGTTCCGATTGGCCTGGCTATTTGCACTTTGTGCGTTGGTGGCCCATGTGGTTGCCATCACCAAAGACACATTGGTGATCTATGATGCCGAGCTCAAAGAAACCCCTGCTATTGCCAAAGTTATTTCCACATTGGAGTCGCAATACGATGTCACCTTGAAATCCTATGATGACGACAGTATCAGCATTCTCATTGAAGGAGCGCCAGCATACCAGAACTTGGTGCTTTTGCCTTCGTCCAAGAAGAGCATTGCTTCCAAAGAAGCCCTCAATCAATTCCAATTATTTGAGTTCACCAAGGGCCAAGGTAATGTGTTGGTAGTAGGTGAGCCTTCCAGCGTGTTGCCTGACAGCACCCGAGTCTTTTTGAATGAATTGGGAGTGTATCCATCGCCAAAGAACTTCAGATTGCAGGACCACTTCAATACAAAGAACGGCAAGGTCATTTTGAGCCAAGAAAACGTGGTACCTGGCAACAATGTCATTAGCGAATTGTCCCAAACCGAGTACGACGGCAGCGCCGCCTTGATTTCCAACAACGAGCTTTTGCTTCCATTGGTCAAGAGTTCCAAGACGGGATTCTCAGCGCAAGAAAAGGAATACATTGACGATGACACCACCTGGACCTTTGGAGAACAGGGCTTTT
Organism: Suhomyces bolitotheri; assembly: GCA_030568555.1. Classification (NCBI taxonomy): domain Eukaryota; kingdom Fungi; phylum Ascomycota; class Pichiomycetes; order Serinales; family Debaryomycetaceae; genus Suhomyces; species Suhomyces bolitotheri. The sequence continues at coordinate 158,182 of JAJMGH010000018.1, forward strand.
TGGCAGTGGGATTGCAGGCGTTGAACAATGCCAGAGTGGCATGGGTGGGATCACCATCTCTCGTTGAAGACGACCTTGTCCTGTGGGTATTCCAGCAAAAGGGAGTGTTGAAATTGCAGTTTGTGGAGCATGTCAGAGAAGAGGCTCCTGCGGTGCCCAACCCTTCCATCTACAGAGTCAAAGAACAGGCATTGTACACCATCGGCGTGTCGGAGCACGTTGACGGCAAGTGGGTGCCATATGTCATCAGCGATGAGGAAAACAATTTACAGCTTGCGTTCAAGATGTTGGATCCTTACCAAAGACTCGACTTGAAGTCCTTGGGTCCTGTGGCCTCGGTGGAAGGCAGTGACAACTTGGATACCCAGGCGTACTTTGCTAACTTCACCGTGCCAGACCAACACGGCATGTTCACGTTTGAATTGGACTACAAGAGAAACGGATTATCGTATTTGGAAGACAAGAGAGTGGTCACTGTGAGACATTTGGCCAACGATGAGTACAAGAGATCGTGGGATATTTCCAACTCCTGGCTCTACGTGGCCAGTGCGGCGTTAGTGATCGTGGCCTGGTTCTTGTTTGTGGTCAACTACATCTATGTGAGCAAGACTAACCTCGACAAGAAGAATATTTAGTTACCCCCCTGAATTTGATAGAAAAATTTCTTCTCCATGTAAGTTCGATCCACATCAAGTGCAATTGCTGTTGGGTAATCATTGGATGTTGTAGCTAACGGGTCTTAAATTCAGATTTTTTTACTATCTAAGACAAACTTTCTTCATGAGTGTCAGTTGTCCCTATCAAATAATCATCATTATTAAAGATCTGCAGCCGGCCACTATCTCCCAACAGTAACAGACTGTGCTGGGGTTTTAGCTGGAGCGAAGAGCTGCCTCTTATAGTAGCCAAGTGGTGTCCGGGTAACCCGTGCGTATTGCGGCAAACCCGAAGACCTCTGGCCCTGCTTACATAAGCACCACTCCCACAGATTACACGTCAGATAATCAACCCGGTTCCAGACACCCCAGCTTACTTCCCTCCAACAGCATTTCCGCGACTATTTGTGTAGTTAGAACATACAGGATCATTCAGCACTACCGATCCGTTCCCGGCCCGAAGTTTCCACATTTTGCTACCCCCAAATTGGTCGCAATCCGTCCACGGACCATCATCAACATCCACAGAACTTACGAAATATTATGAATTGAGATGTTTCACCTTGCTTCTTCACTATATACACAGTACACCAAGCGAGAGCAGTACAACATCTTGATTTTGGGGTTGGACAATGCCGGGAAAACCACATTTCTCGAGCATTTGAAGCTCCTATATCCCGCCTACAACGACACCAAATCCACCAAAACGAGCAGTACTACGCGCCTGAACTCATCGCAAGGCGAAGACGTGCAAACCACCAGTGATATTCTCAAGGCCAAGCGAATATTGCCCACTGTGGGCCAGAACACCACCACGGTGAAGTTTGAGTCGTCGATCGAATCCCATTTGTCATCACAGTTTAAGAACATCAACCTCAAGTTCTGGGACCTTGGGGGCCAGCGGTCCCTCCGGTCAATGTGGTCCCGGTACTACAAGTCGTGCCACGGAATCATATTTATCATTGATTCCACCGATACGGAACGGTTCCAGGAATGCTACGATACATTGCGCGATATTGCCCACGACGAGTCCTGGACCCTGGAGGACCAGGAATATACTGACGACGATCAGAGCGACATTCTTAATGTGCCTATTCTCATGCTTGCTAACAAGCAGGACCTTCCCCAGGCGGTGGACTTGGTGTCGTTAAAAACAGGAGTGTTCATCCAATTGGTTAGTGAATTGGAAGCCACGGACTCCAAGTTGCTTCCGGTGTCGGTATTGGAGAACCAGGGCCTCAAGGAGAGCTTGGAGTGGTTGGTGACCCGATTGATCTACAACAAGAGTAACAAGACCCCCATATATAAATAGCCCTAGACCCCAGTACATGTACCCCGTCTCCACGTGAATATGGCGTGAACAGTAACGTGAGCCGCAGCGAACCTTCCCCCTCCTGGGCCCCTGACCCCCTAGGACGGGGCTCCACCCCTCTATCAAATAGCGCTATTGTAGTATTGCTATGCCACAGACACTGTGACCGCGCAAACGAGCACTGTTCACCAACAGGAAATCTCTGTAGGATGACGTAGATAGGCGCCATAAACCCGGCCACGGGCATTCTCGAGGAGATTAGGGTTCTGTCAATCGTGAATGGATGTGAAATAGGGTGACTGAAGACACCCAATTCGGGGCTGCAGGCTGACATCATCGATGCCCCGTCAATCAATTCCTCGTCAATCACGGCCATGTCAATGCCTCAATTGAGATGGCCCCCTGCGGCTGCCGACATCCAGCGGGTTTTGCGGAGAACTTTGTCTTCCCCCAGGGGTCACCATTGGTCAGCGATGAAACGGCTTAGTTCCATCTCATCAGCCACACGTGCATTTTAGGTTGCTGCATGGAATCCGTTGGGAGTCACTGGTGGAATTTCGCATTTTGCAATTGTTTGCTATGGTTGAACTATAAAGTCAATTGCATGTCCCAAGTGGCTGTCCCCTCCATAATTTTCATTAACTAATTACTATCAATTGCACAATGTCAGAAGAAAAACACGGATTTTTGGACAAATTGAAGAAGCCGTTCAGATCCCACTCCAGATCGTCGTCATCTGCCACCGACAGTGGCCATGGCGATCTTATTGACGCTGCTTATGCTGAAGGCAAGAAGTTTTTCCAGCACAAGCAAGGAGGCAAGAATCCCGACAATTCCATTCTTGAGGAGAAGCACAAGGACGATATCGAAAGACAAAGACACCACCTGCACCACCAGCACCACTCTGGTGGCAGTACTGCTGCCGGGGCTGCGGGGGCCGCGGGGGTTGTGGCTGCTGCGACAGGAACTTCCAAGTCTCGCGGGGCCGCTAGTGGTTCTACCGCGGGTACGAACACTGGGGCTGCGACCACCACCAAGGCTGGAACTGGTTCCAGTGCTACATACTCTGATGACCCAATACTTGAACAAGCATACAGAGAGGGCCACAAACACGCCACAGGGCACTCCCACGGGGCTGGCGGTGCCATTGGCCCTGGCGATGTGGTGACATCCTCCTCAATGGGCCGGGTGTTATCGTCTCCTCCTCGTGTAAACCGTGCTCCTGTGGCGAAAGACCCCAGCGGAGACTTTAGCAACGAAAAAAAACCCATTGACCAGACCTTGATTGACCAAGCCAAAGAGTCAGAGCTCAATTACTACAAAAATACCAACCCCGATTACGGCGACGACGCTCACCACCTGAAAGGTACCGGTTACTTTTTCAACCCCAAGGATACCCAAGGTGGTATCTACGGACACAACGAAACAGGAGAACACGAAGAGGCCACCAGAGCCACCATAGAGCGCGAAAAACACTTGAAGACTATGCCCAGCGCATATGCCCATCAAGAGAACAAGGAGAATGCGGCTGACGAGATCCAGGAGTCGTCGTATGCTCAGGGAGTCAAGAGTGGCCATCACGATGCCACCGCTGAGAAACACTCGCTGCTGAACAAACCGCTGCAAGACTCCGACGACCGGAGCTCTTCGTCTGCTGGCAGAGGCAATGCGTCGTTGGACCCTTCTGAGGAACATAGCAAGAACAAATCCGCCTACAATACTGCAGGATTATCTACTGCCAAACAAGAGCTTGGTGTTGCGGCTGGGGTCGCTGCTGGTGTTGGTGCGGGAGTTGCGGCCGCAACGGCTGCGAAATCGCACTCACACAACGACCAAAACACCCGCGCTGCCGATACTGGTAACCTGAGCTCCCACCAAACCCACTCCCAACTGACCACTGGGGCTACTGGTAGCGGTGCTTCTGCGGGTACGTCTGGCTACGATAAACTGGCCACTGGTGCCACTGGTGCCGCTGGTGCTACCGGTACCGGTACTTCTGGCTACGACAACCAGGCCCAATATGGAACTTCTGATCGTGGAACCAAGGATGTCAAGGGTGCGTCTGCCTACCGCACCAGTCCCACTGGATACGACACTGGAGCTTCTGCTCCTGTATCGGATAAGAATGCTTCTGGATTCAACACGAATACTTCCGGATCCGACAAGAATACTACTGGACACAGCAATGCGGCTGCTGCTGCTGCCGCAGCTGTTGGTGCTGCCGGAGCTGGTGCTTACGGTGCACATCAGTATGGTTCCAAACAGTCCTCCGGAAAAGACATCACTTCTAGTGGTACTGGGGCTACTGGAACCTCTGGTTTGACCGGCTACGATGATTCCGACAAGCCCTACGCTTCGAACTATATTCCTCCTTCGAGTGACAAGTTTGACTACGAGCAGGAACTTAAGAAATTGGATAAACAAATTGACAGTACTCAGCACGAGATTGAAAACTTGAAGAGCTCTAATGTCTCGACTACTGGTGTCTACAACCAGGAACTCACCAACCAACCAAGTAGCGGCGCTGGGTTCACCAACACCAACACCACTACTGGTGTGACTGGTGCAAGTGGCTCCGGTGTGACTGGACCCACCACTACTTTGGGTGGTGATGCCTCACGCAGATCTTTGGATCCTGGTCATGACGCTTCCAAGACAGCTGACCACTCCTCAAAGTCCAGTGCCGGTGCATATGCCGGTGCTGCTGGTGTGTTGGCTGCTGCTGCAGGTTATGTTGGTCTTTCAGGTAAGAACTCGAAAGGTCCAGTAGACGAAGCATATGATGCTGGTCACAGTAAATTCGGATCTGAAGACGCTATCATCAAGCAAGCTTATGAAGCAGGCAACAAAGCCGGAACTTCTGACCAACTTGCTAGTACCAGCAAGAATGTGTCGTCTGGTACCAACTCGTCTACGTTTAATCCCAAGACTGCTGCTGGATCCACCTCATTGCCTAAAGAACCAATTGGGTCCAAGGGCGGTGTTGACCCTGGTTCGAAGAGTGTTCCTGGTGACAAAAGCCTTGATTCTAGATACACTTCTGCCGGTATCTTTGGTGGAGCATCTGCAGCTGCAGCTGCTTTGGCCGCAGGTACTCTTGGATTTGGCAATGATGATTCTGATTATGACAATGACAAGGAATTAAACAAGCCGGAATTGACCTCGGAGGATGCCTACGTGAAGTCTTCAGGTAAGGCTACAGGCTTGGATAAGGTCAATGCCGATGGATCGAAAAAGCCAGGCATGTTTGATGGCGCTGCGGGTGCCCTTTCTGCTGCTGCTGCTGCCGCTGGTCTTAGTGGAGCTGTTGCTTCCGACCCAATTCTGGAAGCGTACGAAGCAGGCAGACAGAAGGCACTTAGCGAACACAATGATTCCAAGAACACTACGGCTTCTGGTGCTGGCATTGGTTCTACTACTCAAAGTGCGAAGTCAGGACAAACCGGAGCCAGTAGAGCTGCAGGAGTTGGCCCAGAAAGACCCGTTCTTGATGACGTGGATGACCAGTTCGATGATGAAACTGATCTCTTAGAGGACAGATCCGATACCAAGTCGGACACCAGGACCACCAAATCTGGTAACTCCAGCTCTCTTGGCGGATACTTGGCAGGTGCCGCTGGTGCCATTGGCCTTGGTTATGGGGCTAAGAGTGACGACAAGTCAAACAAGTCTCTTGATGCATCGAAAGATGCCTATCAGAGCACTGGACAACCTCAAGGTGCCACTGGGTCTGTTGGTACTACAGGAGACTCGAGTAAGTCACTCGATCCATCTTCACAATATGGTCAAAATCAAGGTTCGAAGCACTCAGCACCAGCGTACCAGTCTGATGCCGATTATGACAGTCACGGTGGAATGGTCGGCGCTGTTGGAAACTACCAAGACGTCGGTCATGCCAAGGCACATCACAGCACCGATACTTCCTTGAAAGATGAAACCAAGGAAAAGGACGAAGGTGTTCAGCAAGTGCCAGGATTGGTCTCTAGCCATGAATCAAGAGGTAAGTCTGGACATGAAGATAACGATGGAAAATCGAACACTGGTTCAGAGATTTCTGACAAGAGTGGCTCTAATAGAGGATATCTTGCGGCTGCTGGTGCTGCTATTGCTGGAGCCGCTGGAGCAGTTGGTGCTTCCAGGTTAGGCAAAAAACAGCTGAGTGGAGTTCCAGAGCCGGGACACTCGTTAATAGCAGAAGCCGAGCATGATTTTGAAGATGTCGCCAAGGCACCTGCTCATCGTGGCATCGATGACTTTGACCAAAAGGATCGTCAGAAGCAAGGTTCCGGAGTCCAGGAAATCCCAGGATTATCTGATGTTAATGCAGAGGAGAAAGAACCTCCACAACATTCATCAAGGAATACTGAGGCCGAGGTTGATGCCTACAATAAGTCACACGGTTTCAACAAAGAAGACAAGAGATCGCTAGTGGAAATTGCCGAAGGTGCCGATCCTGGGATCAGTAAACTCTCCCATCACGAAGGTAAAAGAGTAATTGATGAAGAAGATAATGATAACACTGATATCCCTGATGTCCAACAGGTTCCTGATCTTCCACCACAGAATACTTTCATTCGCACTGGTGGAAAGGAAGGATCTTTGAGTGATGCTCCCGGACAAGCACCTCATCCTAGCAACAAAGACTCGAATGCAGACAAGCAAAAGCAGCAATCCCAAGGGTTTGCTACTGGTCATGGAGGATTCGATGATCCTTCTACTGAACAAAAGGACCCCGTTGAAAAAATCGATTCATCATTAACGAAGAACAAGCCAACCACCGCTGGATTGTCCCTGACTGATGCAAACGATAATAGTGAAAGATCTGCAACTACTTCATCCAAGAGTAACGATCCAACATCTCCATCAAAATCTAACGTGGGATATGCATCTGCAGCTATTGGTGCTGGAGCTGCTGCTGTCGGTGGAGCATTAGCTTATTTCTCTGGCGATAAGAAGTCCGACAAGTCTGTCAAAAGCGGCGAGTCAGAACTTTCAGACAAATCGGGAAATTCGCAGCAATTGGGATCAACTGCAGGAAAAGACTCTAGCTTGAAGGATGATGCGTACGATCAAGGAATCAACAGAGGGGCATATGAATCGGGCAACGTTACTGCTGCCAAAGATGTGAGTAGTTCAGCTTCTGATGCTAATCAGAGAGGAACGAATTCCAACGCAAAGGGCAACGCTGCTAGGGACATCGGAATTGTTGGAGGTGCTGGCGGTTTGGGAGCTGCTGCCATCGCCGGTGGTGCCAACAAATCTGGCACTTCAGGATCTAGTACTTCAAAGTCCGCAAAAGCAGGAAACTACGATTCATCCACACAAGATTTCGATGAATACTACGCAGCAGGTGTCCAGAGAGCCGCTTACGAACACGGTCATGAAAACTTCGACAGTCAACAAAGCAAGCAAGTCAAGCACAGTGAACCTTCTCAGACATCTAGTAAGGAAACCAGTGGTTCTAGTGGTCTCGCTGCTGGCGGACTTACTGGCGCTGGACTTGGTGCCGCTGGTGGATCAGCTCTTTCTGGGGCTGGAAACACCAGAGCAACCTCCAGCGGTAGTAGTGGCAAGAGTTCTAACTCTTCCAAATCTTCAAAAAAAGATGAATTGCTTGTTGAAGTTATTGGAGTTTCTGACAGAGAGGAGGCTTCCAGAATTGCTCGTTCTGCCTCCAAGGACTTGAGCAAACAAGGAGTGGACTTGTCCTCTGGAAAGTTGATTATCAATGCCAACACCAAAGAAATTTACAAGACTGATGCTGACCAGCCTGCCGAGGATCTTGTGAGGGGTGAAAGAGCATCTGGTGGTCCACACGTTGATAGCAGTAAGACTAAATCAACAGGAGGAATTGGTGCCCATGGAGCTGCTGCTGCTGCTGCTGCTGGCACTGCCGGAATTGTGGGCGCCGGTGCTGGTTATGCCTATGGACATCACGATACACACCCAGGATCCCATGGATTCGGTTCAGGGGACAGGAACTTGAAAGAAGAGGATGTTCCCCTTCCTCCCCGTGAAGATCTTACTAGTGCCGACCCAGCTCAACCAACCAAGTATCATGATGAGCATGAAAAAGCAAAGGAAAGATTGAGTAAGGCTGCAAATGAGGGCCAGCTTGGTAATATTGGTCAAGAAACTCATGAAGCCACTACTTCTGGTTTTGGCGGAGGTCACAATTCGGCTGCCAAAGGTATTGCCCCAGGTGATGATGTGTTGGTCAACGTCCGTGGAACTAAGGATAATACCGACGCAACCAGAATTGCTACCGACGCCATTCAATCTTTGAAGAAAACCCAACCAGAGATCTTGGCTCTGGCTAGACAACTTACTGTCGACTCCAAGACAGGAGAAATTACCGATGAGAGCGGAAACTTTATTGCGTCTTTGAAAGACATCGGTAGTGAATCTTATTCTGGTGAACCACACCATAGTTCACACAGTGGTGCTGGTATTGCTGGAGCAGCCGGTCTTACTGGAGCAGCCGGAGCAGCCGGAGCAGCTTATGGTTCCGGAGCCTTCTCTGATCACAAGGATACAACTGGAAGGGGCCTAGATACTACTGCTCCCTACAGGGAACCCTCTATTGGATCTTACCCTGAAGCCAACTATGGTATTTCAAGGGGACAATCTACTAATGAAAGTATTCCAAGAAGTGGTACTCCTCACAAGGTGACAGAGCAACATATTGGAGAGTACGACTCTCGTGCTTTGCCAAATCAAAGCAACTTAGAGACAGACATCTATGCAGATGCTACTGATGGAGCCACTGGTCAAAACGAAGGAGGAATCAAGGGATTCTTCAATCCAACCTTACCTGAAACTACCAAGTCCGGCCAGGTCCACATGCCTGGTAGCTTTATTTCATAATTTTATTTTACAGCTTTGGTTTTATAGTTTGTTTTCTATAATTGTTTTGTACCGTCTTATGAATTAAAAAATTTAAATTTGAATCTTACCAGTAGTCTACACTAATAAAACTCCAAATTTCAATATGAACATTTAAATAAACTAACAGAACTCAGAACTAAAATATTACCGTTTAACCATTGATTCTTTCACCCACTCAATTATAGACCCTTCTATCCAATTCCCTGAGGACATTGGCTACCGACTGTACTTCGACTTGCATACCCCTGGTAGTTAATTTCCCTACCAACGTACTGAAATCCACAGAATTAAATTTTTTATGTCTGGATAATGTCTTGTATGCATCTGCGCAAGGGATGAACATTCCTGATGTCGAAGTAGCAGGGTTATTTGTAGCAATTAATGGTGGAGGAGCTGAAGATGGAGTAGATGGTGCAGTGATAGAACCAACCGATATCGAGGGAATACTTCCTTTGGAGTTGGTTCTTGAAATCATTGGTTGGGGAGACACAGAAGCAGGCAGCTTACTGGGAGAGCTCGATGAGTTCTCGTCTTGGGCTTTACTGGCAACAGTGGTGCAAAACAAAGTGGACATTGGATCCAGCTGGCACTGCATACACGTTCCAGGATTCCCTGTACATCCCGACTCATCCTTATTCGATTCTTTTTCTGATGATTCATCTGCCAATCTGTTCGAAGGAGTCAAAACAGTAGGTACGGCTCCAGGCGTCAAATTTGTGATTTCTCTGATTTCCACTGATGGTCCAGGGTGCATAACTGGCAACGAGGAATTTCTTCCACTGCGAGAGTTCAAAATTGGCGGTAACTGCTTGCTCTGGGCTGAGGTATCGTCCATAGAATCTTCTTGATGGGATTCTTTGAATGAGTCATTTAGTCTGGCCGCTTCTTTTGCAACTTCACGGCATACACAAGGCGTATCATCCGAGCAGAATCCACAATCATCAACTGGAGAGTTATCGCTGAATGCTTCATTACTCTGCAAATGATGACCCACTTGCGAAGTGTTCTTCGACTTCTTTATTTGAGGCACAGGCTTGCCTTGAACTGCGAATTTCTTTGTAAAATCAATTTCCAAAGGTTCATCATTTGAATTCAAAGTAGACACCTTTCTCTTCTTTGTAAGCGATACTGCAGCCATGGGCTTGAAAGAATTCAAGGCATCCTCCAATTTTTTATTGATATCGGCTTCATTGTGCGCAGTTTTTAATCCTACTGTCTCACAAAGGCATTCTTCCTTGAGGCATACTCCACAGTCGAATTGGGAATGGGAGAATTTATGCGGGGTGTTATTCGAGGTGATAGGTGTGTACGACGATGAAAGGGACTTGCGGTGAGAATTGTATGAAGGAGGCGATTCGTTGGATGGAGCGGGTGATATTTGTTGGACAGAATATGCCGAACTTGCTGGGGATCCAGTGTTGTGGTTAGCGGGTGAATTTGTAGCTCCAGAGCCATTCAAGTTGTAAGCGGACTTGAAAGGTCCCAGGTGGCGACCATTCTCCTTTAGACTCTGGACTTCCTGTTTCAACTGGTCTAAGCTCTTCAACAAGAACTGGTTTTCGACCTTCAACTTGTTGATGGTGTTAACAAGCCCCATTTCTTTGACTTCCTTCTCCTTTTCCACCTCCATCAACTTTTCTTCTAGTTCCTGAACACGGGTAGCTCTTCTTTCTCTGAAAGCACGTTGAGCAGCTCTGTTTTGTGCCTTTCTTTTGGAGGCCGGAGTGTCTACACTGGGTTTTCTTCCCGGTTTTGGACGAGGTGGTAACACCCATTCCTTGGATGTGATGATCTGGGTGACTCCGGAAGGGGCCATTATAGTAGGTTTACCTGAAATTGAACCAGGCGAATCCACTGAGCTGGGAGATCCCACGGACATGGCAATTGGCGAAGGAGCCAGTCTGGGAGCAATGCTGGCAGACGACGTACTCATTTTGAACAAAGATAAATGGAAATATCACACGGATACGGGACTTTTGGTTATCGGGACGATGACAAAACTTTTAGTGCCGAAGCCCTTCTTTTCAGCTGATTTTTTCAACTTTCTGGAATGAAGGCGTTATTGGTGTTTGTTTGACTGACAAGTAGGGCCGGGAAGGGACTAACTTTAAGGAAAAAGTGAACAGAGAAATCAAAGAAGATGTTGACAACAAGTGAGTGGTTGAGTTATCAGATTGATCTTGATGGATAGCTATAATTTGTGGTCCCCGCTCAGGATATAAGTGTAAACGAATGATTGGCCCATTGATGGAAAAGATAAAAACTCTTTTTGTGTGATCCGATACTATATGCAGGATCACACCACCCCGTTGGTTCAATTACCTCGGGACAAACTGGGCAAGTTGGAAACAACATGTCTAGATCGACTTGGTACGGATAGTATGTATCGCATAAGGAACAATGCTGTTTCCAGGACCATTTGGTGATGTTCTGGGATGGTCCAAGTGCTTGATCCGAAAGGTGCCAAGTGACGTCCTGCATGGAATAGATAGATGCACTGGCCTGAGGTGAAATACTTCTATCGGATATCCGAAATCGGAGGTGATGCGGCTGCTCGTACGGGAAATTGTGGCTGCAACTATAGTTGAGCAGACCGTTAGACCGGGCCGTTAGATCGTCAGAACGGGCAGTGTAAATGCTCCAGAACAGGTGTGAGAATACCAAGAGCGAATAAAATTGCCGTTTTGATCCGCATTATGCACCTTGTAGTAACTGGAGCAATCAAGAACCTCAGCAGACGTTCACTTTGGTGATGGGTGAGGTCTTAGTAACTGCAAATGGTGATGCCCAACCAGTGAAGAGTAGTTGAAAGCGAATTATATAATTAAGGCAGATTACTTGCATACAATAGTGCCCTCAAAAAAACTATGTACATTCGAGTTATTCAGACTTATACTTACTATCATTTCATTTTGCTAAATAATACAAGTAGTTTCATGGTCTCCGCCAGACAGTTTTCGTGGCTCTATTGGCTTAGCTAAGCAACCACCTATATACAATCATTTACTTTCTTCTTGGATCTCCTTTTGCACTCTGGCAATCTCCTCAGCACTTGGGGGACCGTCGAGCACCTTGTTCAAGGACGTCTTACCGAGCTTTTCCTTCATTTTCTTTTCTTCCTCAAGGGCCTTGGCAATGTTGGCTTCAACAAACTTTTCGTATTGTTCGTACTGGAATTGACCGTGCTCTCTGATGATGTCTAACGGCATCTTTGGTTCCTTGGCCAACGCAGGGGCACCCAACATGGAAGCTAAGAAGTTACCGGCATTTGGCTTGGAGTTTTCCTTCTTCCATTGTTCTCTCAATTTCAACTCACGCTGCTTGAATTCGCTCACGATTTCGTATCTGTCTTTGAAGGAGCCAAGGATGGGTCTCACATCCTTCGATGGTTGGGTGGCCAAGTATTCCAAAAATGGAATCAATTGCACCAAATAGTCGTCGACATTTCCTTCCCATTTCTTGGCCATGATGGCGTTCTCGGGCTGCAAGGAAACGGCGTCTTCGTCGACCTCCACAATAACGGTCTTGGCCAAATCACGGTTCAATAATGACAAGTCCTTGATCAATTTACCATCCTTGTAACGACAACCTTCTCTATACAAGGCAAATTGGATGGCCGCTTGCATTGGGTCCAACTTCTTGATCACACCTTCTGAGTACATCTCGTAGTTAGAAGAAAAAACGACAATCTCGTAGTATTGAGACAAGTATCTCAAGAAGTAGTCCAATCCGGGTCTCTTGGCGGTTCTCCATCCGTTCTTGCTATCCCATGACGAATGGATCAACAAGTCTTCCAAGGTCAACACCAAGGTTAATGGACGGCGGTATGCCTCTGGAGCTGGGGGTGGCAATAATTGCTCGAACACTGGCTCAGAGAAGAAAGTGAACAATGATGCCAATCTCTTGTTGAACCTGTCGTACATGAGTCCTGGAGTGTATCCATTGGCAATGTCTTGGCCCTCGAGTGACTTCTGCTCCTCCTCCGAGTCCCAGTCTCTCGACATGTATCCCACACTGGCACCGGCACCGATGAATGAAGCAATGTAGAACCAGTTGGCGTATTTCTCTCTTTGGATGTCCCTGGAGGTCTGGGTTCTTCTCTTTCTCTTGTTTCTGGGGGCACCTTCTTCAGAAGCTTCAGAATCCTCCGCAGCAGCTTCATCCTCAACAGGAGACTTGGTCTTTTCTGCGGTGGCATCTTCGAATCCTGCTCTGGCAAGCATGTCATCAGTCAAGATGGTATTCTCTTTCTTTGGTTTTTCAGGGGAGTAGAATCTGGCAGCCCGGACCAGAGCAAGTGCTTGGGAGTACACTGCCGGCCTGAGGCTTGTAGTGGCCACCGCTCTGGCGGCGCCTCTGGCCATCATCAATCTCGACAACATTATGGTAGTGATATAGCGCTGAAAATTTTTGTTCTGAGGGTACTGATTTATCAAACAATGCACTGTGCAAGACTGGCCAGGCTACAGAATGGCGCTAGATTCAGGACAATTCAGAGGCAGCTGGCAGGCTATATGGGGTCCGTAAGCGCTGTAAGATACCATAAGTATCATTGGGTGCCGGCTGGAGGTCGGTCGTTTGTGTCGCTGGCGTCCATGGGCCGCCGGTTTTCCAACCCCATAGTCAACGGGCTCGAGTACGTCAAAAAAGTGGACCAACAACAGGAAGCATTGGTTGCCAATAGCTCTACAGCAGACATGATTGGTCAGTTAGTGGGACACATCCAGAATAATCGGGAATTGCTCTATCTCTTGTCGCTTCTACACTATGAATGTGCAAAGTTGGGCATTACCCAGGCAGATGACAGAAAACTGTCGTTACGGTTCTACCAGGGGTATCTCTGGAAATTGAAGCCCATCCATGACTCGTTCTGGGAGTTGTGTGGGTTGGTGGAAATATCCACCCGGAGCCATCGCTTGCGCTTGGATGTTCACAATCTCGGGCTCTTGGACCCCAAAAACTTCGACAGCGACACCTACACCCAGCTACAGGAAGGGGTATTCCGAGGGGTGGATTTCAAGGATGTCAAGACTTACTCGGGAACACAGCGGACCTGGAAACCAGTCCATGAAACAGACTCAATCTTGTAACGCCAGAATAGATCAAGTCCCGCTTACTAAGGTACCATCCGAGATGTGCAGGACTGTGAGAATGAAATATGTTAGACCTCCATGTCCAGTATGGCGGTGGCGATAGAAATTGGACAATTTGAACGTGTGCCATGTTGATGAACACCTCGTTGCACACCTGCCGAATATTCCGGGTATCGCCACAATTTCTGTAAACAGTGAACTCCACTAGGAATTTGCTTATTAATTGAAACAGATTATAGCGGCTCGGTTTCGCGATGTATCGCCTTATGGGCACATTAGTGCTATTAGTAATCCTGAGGACCCGTGGGACAATGGATTGGGTTTATAAAAGAATGGTGTGATCCTTTGAAAGTAGTAATCACGAACTGGCCACCCATTCCTAACATGTCTACCTACTTCGTTACTGGTGCGAACAGAGGCATTGGATTGTCGATCACTGAACACCTCAGTGCTGATCCGCAAAATACGGTTATTGCTACTACCAGATCGCTCAAAAATGCTGGTGCTCTCGAAGAGTTGGACAGAAGAAACGTCCATGTTATCGAGCTTGATCTTGCTGGTGAATTGGATGCAATTAAGAAACAATTGACCAAAATCGATGAGATTTCTTCTTCTGGGGTGGACGTGATTATTCAGAACGGAGCCATTGCTAATAATCTTGGTGTTCCTTTGGCCACGGCACCAATTGACAGCTTCACCAGTCATATCCAAGTCAATACCCTTGGTCCTATCAAATTATACCAGGCAATTCTTCCCTACTGGACCAAGACCAGCCGTGCCAATGTCACCAAAAAATTTGCATTTATTTCGACAGGTATCTCGTTGTGCAACAACTTCATTCCAATGTCTACTTCGGCCTATGGGGTTTCAAAAGCTGGTCTTAATTATGCCGCAAGACTAGTTGCGTTCGAACACACCCAATCTGATAACGACACATTGCGAAATTCTGTCACTATTGCCATTAGTCCAGGTTTGGTTGATACTGACTTGATGAGAAATTCGTTTGCTCCCGATGCACCCACCGCAGGCTTGGGAGTCGAACCCATAACTCCTGCTCAAAGTGCTGAGTATGTGATAAAAATTGTTGATAAAGTGACTACCAAGGAAACTGGTCAATTCTACTGGCACACGGGAGAAGTTTACGATTGGTGAACAAAAAGTTTTATATTATTTTAGGAGTATGGAAAGATTAATTATGCGAGAATAAGTAGTCATAGACTCATATAAGACCCTATTACACGTCAAAAAGGCCAATTCAAGAGGGTCAAATCACTGTAGATGAACAGGGAAGGTTTTTGCATCTGCGGTACGCTGATTATTTCCTGTCCTGGAGCAATTGTACTGGGACATAATAAGGTGCTACGTTGAAGAAACCTACCAATTTGGATTTAATTATTACATCATAATCAGTCGCCTATATATTACCTTGAGAGGCTGCAATTGCAAGTGGGGCCAGTTGTGGCTCCCTAAGGTTTGGGGATTCTCAAGCTCTTGGAGATTTCAGCACATCCTTGAAGGAAAAATCCAACGGCAAGAAGATGGAATTCAAAACCAGTGCCTTGGAGAACAGTGCCTCCTGGCAAATCATCCAAAATAAGCTCCTTAAACACCAAAACCGCCATCAATCCCACCCAGAACAAATTACTTGGAATGGGTAACCCTTCAAAGTATTGTGATTTACCAGACTTGTCTTTTGGAATGTTGTTTGCCGAAATGTTGAATCTGGCCAATCTTGTTAAACCACACAACACCCAGAAAGTCAAAATAAGCACATCGACCGTGGTTTGAAATCCAATAGCAAATGCAATTGTCGCTGGACTGACCCCAAAAGAGATCAAGTCGGCCAACGAATCGAGTTCTTGGCCCATTAAAGAAGACTTGTTTCTCAACCTGGCGACCCTTCCGTCAAAGAAGTCAAAGAATAATCCCAAGCAAATGAAAAAGTGAGCTCTTTGCACGTAATGGGTCTTGCCCGTTAATGTGAATCTTAAACAGGAGATGATGGAGTAGAATCCAGAGAATCCATTCAACAAGGTAATGAAATCGGCCATGTGAAGATTTCTGATCAAGCTGAAGTGCCTGTTGTCCTCTATGAATGCAACATACTCCTTGGGTTCGGGCTTAGGAAGTAGGTCCTTGGAGGACAATGAAAACAACGAAGATGAACGGCGAATTGGTGGATTTGGACCAACCTCGTGGGAGACATCGTCTTGCTCAGAGTCTGACGCGATAGCAGAATCCGTTTTCTTGAACCCAGTAGTCGACATGATGGAAGGAACACTAAGGGCTGTTGGCTATTGTAAGAATTGACACGAAGAAGATGTCGTTGTTAATTCAATGGAAAGCTAATGACTCAGTAATATGCTATTGCTAATGTTTTTTCCAAAATGTAATTTCGCGGTAGCGGTGCAGCGGCTTGCGGTAGTACGGGGAAGCTACGGCGGTGGATCGAGGTGCGCGTTGGCGGTGGGAAGGTGGGGGCCCTCGAAAATACCGACACTTCTTCTTACCAGCAACACTGGCACCGCTATTGTGCGCCGGGAGCAAGTTCCCCAACAGTGTCACCAATTTACCATGGTGGCCGTAGTGGGGCTGTGTTATGAAACGCTCGTGGTAGGTGCGGCTGTGTCCAGTCGCTCCTACGTTGCTATCTAAAGAGTGACTAGTGCACGCAATCATGACCAGCGATGAGTATTCCCATGTGCGTGACTACCTGGAATTGGGGCTTCGTAACTACATCCTCGATGTTTGTGTCCTCTCTAGGTTTAACCTTTTTAGTAATCCTGTAGATGGATCTCGCTAAGCTAACACTCTCCGCATATATCTTCGCTTATCAAGTTGATGTATCAAGTAATGTATTTCTAAATGTATTGTATATAATCTAAATCTAGCAATAGAACAGGTATCAGTTATTAGACACAACAACCTTGGGGATTCCTGATGGTTGAGAGTCGTTGGGACCTTCCACGGCACTGCCCGACGAAACAGAGCTGGCCTTTGAGTGACTTTGGTTTTCTCCAGCAATTTCAAAGAACACTGGCTGGTCCGCCTTTCGGTTCAAAATCTCCCGATTGGCATCCAATATCGACTGAACACCGCCTTCAGATGTCTGCGGAGGAGCAACCACAAACGATGAAATGGAGTCATTTGATCCAGGACGTGATAACGACAATAATGCGGTCTTTTCTTTCGAGCCATTGTCAAGTACAAACAAGTTCCCCGCTGGTGTAGCGGTGGACGATGTGATTGTAGGCGGGGCTTGTTGTTGTTCTCCATTGGATGGTGAGCCTGTGTGATTGCTTAGTCTAAGGTTCAATATTTCCTCTTGCTGCTTCAAAATCCTTTGTTGCATCTTCAAGTACGATTCGTGTTCTTCTTTATGAGCAGTAGACAATGAAGGGTCATTCGATGCCAATACGGAATCTGGGGTTACATTGGTAGGTGAAAGAGCTCCAATATGAGATACGACCGCGTCACCTGTAGGAATATCCGCGGTGAACGTATCCTCGAACGGATTGCCTTCGGCAGGAGACCCAGGAAGTGGTGTCTTTATCGTAGGGGTAAAAATTGCTGCCAAGCTTGGGCCCTTTGCATTTTCCAAATTCAAGGAGAGGTTACCGCTCCTGTCAGTCGACGGACTGGCCGTGTTAGATGGTGATACAGATGGTGCCTCACTAGAGCCATTATCAGGAATTTCTTTGAGATCAATCTTTGACTTCACCAACAGGAATCTGTGATAGTGCTTTGACCCAAATTTGCACAATTGCTCCAAATCACCAAACCAGTTAGTAAACTCAACCACGCTCAAACATTTAAATGTTTCCTTTTTTGAAGAATTGGAGTTCTTGATAAGCTGGAATTTAAATCCTTTCTCATCTTTTACCTTAATACTGAGATCATTGAGATTGTAAGACTTCACAGGAACATCATCGTGTCCTATGAACCCACCAATTTTATCCTTAGATCCATGCTTCTTCTTGGAAGGTGTGGCTTTTGATTCTGACTTCCCGAAACCATGATGATTATTCAGCTCTTCTCCCTCTATTTTAAATTCATGCAAATAATTACAGGACAAAACATAATAGTGCTTGGAATAATTCTTGAATAGTTTTGATTTCTTATAAAGAACTCCAAATCTAATGCACTTGTTATGAATGGATTCACTGTAGGGAAGTTCGATAGTTTTAAATGATCTATGTTCCCTCTTCCGCTGAACCGGGGTATCCTTGTAAATATTCAAGAAATTTGGGTTCATAGAGATAAATGATTCCCAATCCGATGCCGCAGAATTCGATATCTTCGCCTTGAAAAAGGAATATAATTCAGGACTAAGCAGTGTTCTTCCAAACTTATCCATGATAATGTCTAATTCTTTAAGAACATATGTGAAAAGGTCTTTTGAAATATTCTGGAGATTCACATATGATGCAAACATGTAGTTTTCTTGAAGAAGCTGATGCTTAATTTGGTAGTCTACCAGTAGCTTCACTAAGAAAGGATCATCTAAAACACCGATGTCATCGTCATCATTATCGTCTCTCTCAAAGTCTTCTTTAGAAAGCAATTTTTTCTTCAACACAGGTACCTTATTGCTGTAACGTTCTACGGAACTCATGTAAGAGCTCAATACTTGACCAGTCTCGCTTATCTCCTTAAGCAATTCAATACTAGAGAACGAATCGTTCTTAAGAGAGGTCTTGATTTCTTTGATCTTGTAAGACAAGTTCTTCAACAAGTTTTCCAATCTCGGAATTAACTTATGAACCAAGTCTTTGTGCGCCTTTGTTGTGTTGGTATAAGCAGTCAGATGCTGACCAAGTAAAAGCGGTGGTAAGTTCTTGAATAATGAGTTTTCAGGAAAAAAGTTATTGGGCACTTTAACATCATTGTGATGATTATATGACGTTGGGACCAGCTGATTCTTACCTGAAGGACCTATACTGTTTGTCTTTTTATGCGTTTGTGCCCCAAGATTCTTCAAAAATGTCGAATTGTTTGATTTCGTCTTGAAAAGCCCCGGTCTCTTCAAATCCGTTGAACTTTGGTTCTGGGAACTTGAAAGAGAAACATTTGATGCCACTGGAGTTAAGGTAGGACTGGAAAGGGTCCGATGATATTCCTTGGTCGGAGTGGATGATCTTGAATTAGAAGGAGAATCCTTACCTGTCGAAATTTCGTCAGTGAGTTTAAAAGGCAAGTCCTTGAACCCGGGAAATTGTACAGAATTGATTAACTGATAATGAAGATTAGCTTCAAACTCCTTTACCAACGAGATTTCCTTGAAGTAGTAAATCAAGGATTTTATGAAATACTTCCAGTATTTGAAGAAATTGACCAAGTTATCAATAGGCTTGGCATCATAACTGGGGATATTGAGGTAGAATGGAGATTTCGGATTGGACGCAGGTAAAATCGACTCCTTAGTGAATGTAAAGGAAGACGACATCTTGTTATTAAAACATTGGAAAACACAAACGATTTCCCTCTTTTAGAAAGCAAACTATTTTCCAGTACGTGGTATGCTGTGAGGATATGTATTTATAGATGTGCCAACTGTTGTTTTTATATCCCCACTAACCCCCACCTAAGTTCTAGATCACCGATGAGAGGGGCGGCACCAGTCGCAGTGTGCAGTGTACAATCCCTGCGTGAAATCTTCCCACACGGCTCCGCGCGTTCCGATATAGATAACCCGAAGTACATAAGCAAACGTGTGTATGTGGGCCGCCTTTCCTTGCTTCTCGTATTGATAAGCTTGCTAACAATGGAGCGTTACCAGGTATGTATCCGTAGATTTCTAGGTATTGTGTGATCAGACACCTGTCTGGTGGCGGTCACAGCCCCTGTTATTTTCAACGCGGTGCCTGCAAACTCTGAAACACATTTGTGACACAAGCCAAGTGACTTGGCTTTCTTAAATGTCCAAATGACGTAACTTTTCGCTTAAAATATTATTTTCTTTTCGAAGTAAGCCTAATTCTACCAACAAGCTGCTTCGGTTACCGTAGCTAAGCAATTTCAGGAGACTGTCGTTTTCACTTTTGAGTAAGTGTAGTTTGCTAACGATTTTATGGGCAAGCTCTTGTTCATCAAAGTGGCCGTCGTTGGTAAAAGTGAGCCCATTCGTACCCATGGTCAAGCTGACGATTAATGCTTCCAACCGTTCTTTGGTTTCTTCAAGCTCGGTTGTCTTTTCTTGTAGTGTTTTAGATAAGTCTTGAAACAACTGGTAGTGATTCTCAGGAATGGCGATTGTCTGGTTCATAGAAGATATCGAAGGGTAGGCCAATTCCTTCAGCTGCCTACTCCGAGCCAGGTCCACCATGGTCAATTGTTCTGTCAAATTCTTTATGATTTGGTTCTTGAGAATCATTTCTACTTTAAGAGTATCGCATTCTTCTTGCAATTGATGGTTTCTAGCAGGCTTCTCATTGTACGAAGTTTCCTTTGCATATTGGGGAATGTAGCTAGGAGCATTGATGTTTAACATTTTGGGGATGTTATTCTCGCCTTTTCCAAATGTACTCAAGTGGCGAGGTGGTGGCTGAGTAAGTTCAATGGGTCGGTTGCTAGAAGCTGATGTCATAAGGTCCTGAACTGGGCCAACCAAAAACTCAGGGCCGCCTGATGACAGTTGGCTTCCAGTAAAGCCCGAGCTACTGGTCCAAAAGTTGGACTGGGGGTTGGCGGCTTGGCCGTCTTGCGAGAAAGTAATATTGGAGCGTGGTTGAGACATTGGCTGATGGGTCAGGGAATCGTTCATGCTGGGATATGGGGCTTTTTGAGAGATTTATGGGGTGGCTGTAAAAACCCCACACCAATGGCTGTAAAAATTATCTAACATGAGGTGGTAAGCTTATGTAATGGGCAAATGCTACTGGTACTATGAAAACAATAAGAGCTCTGATATGGATCAACCACCTGTCTAAGATCCATATGTGGTGTCCTACAAGTGCTATTTAGCTAATAAAGAGAAGTTCTTTTTATTTTTCTTTCAACATATAGCTAGTTTAAGCATGGGTCTTGGGGATATACCAGACGTCTTCAGGACATATGGTGACATTCTTACTAGCAGTAGGAATGAAGTCTCCATTCATAACACCTCCATAAAGGCGATAGTAGTAAGACACTTTAGAGAGCGCTCCTTGGTCACATAAAATATGGACTTCATCATCGTTGTGTCCCTTTTTCAATGCTGCTTGAATGTCAGCCAACTTGTACTGATGTCTAAGTGAGGGGACAATTCCAGCAGCTTCAAGATGTGCAAACGTGGGAGTTGACTTGAAAAGGTCGATCGTTTTCTTGAAGTAATTGATGGCATTTTCGTAGCGGTTATACTGACCGGTGAAGCATTTGGGGTCCAATGTGTTCATACAACTGCCGTGTTTGTTGAATTGGCGTTTCCATAACTCCATCGAGTTGGCATTGGGTGCTTTAAACTTGCCATATTTGACCCAGAATTGAGTCATGTAGTCAAAAAGGTCTTTTTCCTCGTATTGGTCAACCATGATCTCAGAAACATTATCAGCCTTAGCGAAGGCCCATTCTGGATTGCAGAATGTCACCCGTTTCAAATCACAGGCATTATTCCATAAGCCAACAATCGTGAATGACTTGTCAGCTGGAAAAGACGGAGTGTTCTTGAGTGTTTCTTCTGCTTTTTCAATAGCAACAGGGTCTCCAGATTTGACAGCCTTTAAGAATTTCTGGTTATAATTCCATATCTGGGTGTGCAAAAATGTGCCATACTTCTCAAAACAGCATGAATACTTATCAGGAATGATTGTCCGGTTATAGCAAGCAACGCAATCGAAGGTACTCCGGTAGAACTCCTCACACCCATAAACTGGATAGCTAGAGGCCATACTAAAGTTAGAAAGAAGGCTGCTGTTAAACTTGGATTCGGATGAGTGGGTAGCTGGGACATATCCAGCATTGGCCATGGCCATGGCCAAGACCAAGGAAATGAGAACCGTGGCGAACATGGCAAAAGTGATGCCTTCAAATTCTCATGGCTGGATGCCCAATATATAGTGACACCAACAAGGTCGCAAAATCCGGTGGAAGTGTTGATACCATGAGAAATGGTATGATCAGTCGGCACCGAATTGACAGTATGAACTAACGAATTGGCATATTTCCCCGGAGAAAGCATGGTTGAGTTTATGGTGCAACTTTCGCAACTTTCGCAGCTATCTGATTCGCGACCAGAGTTCTTCACAGGCACAATTAACCATAACCCCACAAACAGAACCATCTTTTGAACGGCACCCTAAGGAAATCAAATGAGACAACCCTGTTGTGGTGATACTAGTACATAGATAATCCACCTGCTATAGTATGAATAGCCGAGCGGTAACCAGGTACCCACTGGTAGGATTTTACAGACTCGCAATAGATTCTAAGTTTATTCTAATTAGGATGGGCATAAGGCAGTATTCGTGATTCGTTAGCAGAGCTCGGGCGTAGGGGAAACCTTTTCATGTTACACCAACTCTTGGCCCCCGAGCATCTGGCGCAACAACTGGCCATTGGGAGTTGCCAACACCTTCTCAGGAAGGGTTACGATCTTGTCGTCGAGGGTTTTCCCCACCAAGAAATCCACTGCCACATTGGTGAAGTGGTTGCAGTTGTTGTCGAAGAGATCGTACTTGGAGTGATGATACTTCATGTCCTCGCGGTCCCGAAGCTCGTTCAAGAAGTCGCCAAAGAGCTCGGCGTCCACAAATGTCTCTCCCATGTCGATGACTTCGATTGGGGTACCGTATTTCGTGGTTCCAGGGCTCGACACTTGGATGCCCTGGTTGATATAATGTTCTTTGTCGTGGACAACTACCGAGGTGTGATAGATGGCCTCGATCGTAGTCCCGAGTACCATTGGTGAGTAGACGGCTGCTAGCCCATGGGAAAGGTCGTAGACATATACTTTAACACGGTAGGTAGGGTCGTCCATGGTCGCAGCACGAGAGGTTTTGTTATCAGTTGAGAACACGAGAACTTGCTACTGTTGATGAGTAGTCACCGGTGCTTAGTACAGTGGTTTTGGGTGGCGGGATTCAGGCACTGGCGGGGTGGTCTTTATATGGCTGGCGATGGCAAATCGCAGCCACTGTAGGCACTAACGATCCATGCAGTCCATGAGCGACGGGGTGGTCTCCGAGTGCGAAATCTGTCGTGGTAAAATTTTCAGTATAATCGTTTCCTGATTGACGTTTCTAGCGGAATGTTATAGCATAGACCGGCCAGCAACAGTCCTCCAGTTATCTACGTACCTGTGTGTGTTTTTCTTAGACGTTGGTTGTTTTGATCTAGTCCGGCCCTTCGGTATCAGCTCCAATTCAGCCTCCCATATTAGGATAGCGGTGGGGCATTTCCTTTGATAGAATTGCCAGCACTTTCATGTCCTCTGCCATACTTGCCCAGGCCAAGCCGTACAAGGCTCAACTCGACTCATTTTTGGGCCGCAAATACCTCGACAATGCATCTTTGTTGGGGTTGAACTCCATGACCCAATCCAAGTTCTTTACTTGGGTGACCCAGGACTTCCTGAACTATTATAACCTGGTGGAGTCGCCCGTGCCCAATAACCAGAACGAGGACTTTGACACCATCTCTCTAGTGGAACGGTTGTGGCTCGATTTTCATTACCCCGTCATCAAATTTTTCCAACATCAGCACGCGATGTATTATGACGAGGTGCAAAAGAGCTTCAAGAAATCACTTGATGCCCGCCAAGGTCCCAAGGGAGTTAAAGGTAACCAATTCAAGGTCAAACCTGTGGAAGTGAGAAAAATCAATGATAATTTTACAAAATTAATCAAGGACATATTTCAGTTTTACCGCAACTTGCTCAAGCATTTTGCTACACAGTATCAAAATTCATTGTTACCGAAGTCACTATTGATGTACTTTAAATTCGAAGTGTCTCCAACCGCCTTCCCCACATCATATGCAAATGTTAAAGCCAACCTTCTCTATCTAATCCACAAGTGTTTGTTGGCCTTGGGTGATGTGTCTCGTCATAGATCATTTATAGAGGTGTCATTTGTGAATCCATGTATTTCCACGAAAGACTTTTTCAAGCACAGATCAATGTCCAAAAAGGAGAAGGCAATGCAATTGAAACCACACTTTGAAAAGTCCATTCAATTCTATCAATTTTGTATATTAATCTTACCGGCTTTGAATGAGCCTTATAATCACATTGGGGTAATTTACAATAATATCGAAGACAAATTCAATGCCGTGCTATGGCTTGTTCGTTCTCAGTTTACTCGGATCCCTGATTTTCCCCTTGGGTTGTCGAATTTGAATAGAATATTGTCCAAGGATACACTTATTAATGAGCTACAAGAAATATTCCACGAAGAAAAACTCGACAAGCCACCTGCTTCCATTGAGCATATGGCAGAGAGACTTAACCTGATGTTGCTATGTTTAGTTGGATATTACTACATACCTAAGGTTTACAAGAGTGGACCCAACATTGCCAAGAATTTAACTTATTCGAGGGTGGAAACATATTTCTTTAAGTTGTTGATGCATTATTTCAATGAGCTTTACGTTATTGGTGATGATGACAGTGGGAACTTCTTTATCAAGCATTTGACGATCTTATTCACTTTCAATAAGCTAATTGAGACATCTCCAGTTCCTATGTCTGAATCTTTAAATAAGAACGACACACCTACTAAATTTAAAAACTTCATTTTTAGATATATTGAGTATCTTGGGAAGTCAATATCCGGGCTTGACTTCAAGTCTACAAATGCAACCAATTCGCTCATTATTTCAAGATTTTTGTTGACGCTGTTGAATGAAAACAAACTAGTCTTAAGGTCATTCCTAGCTAGGAAATTTACTGTGGATGCTGTGATAAATATACTTAACAAATTCATTGAGTATACCGAAGGTGGAGAAAACCCATACAAGGGGGTATTTAATGAAGTATTGAAGTCAAAAACGAAACCAGTTAGGAACTACTATTTCAAGGAAGATGTTTTGTTCAGAGATTTCCTGGTTATCAGATATCAATTTAAAGACTTTGATGATAATCACTTATTCAAGTCCAATAACTTCAACTTGTTATTAGGTGATTATTCTTCTTATATGGATCAGAATATTCCAACTTTTTTGGACAATTCAGTTGTGATGCAAATTCAACAAAATGGAAAAGATTTGGATCGCCTTATAGATCAAGCGGTTCAAGACTACGAAAATAACTTGAGAATTGGAGCAGTGATGGTGACAGCATGTCTCCTATTGGAGAAGCAGTTTGATGAAGAGAAGAGACGATTCGTGAAGACTGAGTTTGTAGACAAAGACAGTCTAGTGGATATCAATGATTCTCAGAAAGAAAAGAAGGTGAAAGAAAAAGGGAAAAAGAATGCCAAGGCAAAGAGGAGTAAAGTTGAAAAGGACGAAGAAAGTGAAAGAATGTTCGATGAGCCAACCAATAAAGATAAAAGTATCCCAGTTGAAACCCCCAGTTCGGATCATGGAAACAATGGTGACAGCAAGGTTAAGGTTCTTAATTCAATGGAAGAAATCGAATCTTCCATTCTCAGCCATACCATTCAATTAAAGGACAAATTAAAGCACACTGATGATAGCATAGTGGAGTCGAGTGAATTGGACATATCGCATGATGCGCAAACAAAGGATTTGAAGGAAATGGTCGATATTCTTGTGCACGATGCCAGTGAATCTTCAACCGCAGCCTCGAGCACGCATGTTGGGTCTACGTGGGGCACGCCAGTACTTTCCAACGACTCCCAATTCAAGATTCCCTCGATGCAAGGAGGGTTTGGTCGGTATGGACCTGCTCCACTCAACGGCCATATTTCACAGGCCCAACCCCATGTCCATGGTCAGGGTACTCATGGTCCTCAAGGTTCTCAAGTCCCTCAAAACTCGCAAGCCTATCAGACCTCCCAGGCCCCACCGTTTGCACCCCATAACGTTACGCAAATGTACGGGCCCCAATTTGTTCCATTTGCACCCTACGGAGCTGCGGCACCCAACCAGATGGACGCTGGCAGTACGCCGTTCAATTATTATTCCCAGCCGGTCTACAACCCTCACCCCAACTACCAAGCCCCTGCGTTTTACCAGCCCAACCTCGCTCCTCCGGGGCCATATCAATTTTCCCCGTTCCCTCCAATGTCCCAGAACAAGAACGACTCTCATCCCAACCCCTATCCAGACTACAGTAATATGTGAATAGAGTAATAGTTATGAAGGAATTGGCCCATAAGTATGTGTAGTGGCCGCCTAATGGCAGACGGGACGGCCAGCAAGACGCCAGATCGTAGCGGTGGCCGTGGCCATTGAACTGTACGAGTTTGATGGGAAGTTTCTCCCATGGCACAGTTATGAACCTCGGGCCGTTCGAGGCCACGACCCTCATCGGTCGAGAGTCGTATGTAGGATCGTACCTACCGCAGCAGATCTGTCAGCTGACAGAATATCGCCCACCCATACCAATACTTTGCAAGTGGCGTGATTCCATTGCTATTTTCCATCCGTTTTTGGCCACTCAAGAACTGTTTCCTCGTTAAGTGTGCCCAGTCTGTGCCTACGTCAAAAATAGCCTTAATTTTCTGGCGTTATCTGCTCTATTTCTCGCTCCCAAATACCCTAACACGTCATCAGGTGAAATGGATACTACGTCTATAAAGCACAGGGTGTCCCATGAGACTTATAGTTTCACAACTCCACCTGCAGACGCTCCCATGGACGTCCTTAACGAATTCTACTGGACCAAAGAGACTGAGCCCCATGTCAACAGAAGAAAGTTGATCTTAGCCAAACATCCTGAGGTGACGAAATTGACCGGCCATGAACCAAAGTCGAAATATATCTGTACCGCTGTGGTGCTACTACAGTTTGCAGTGGCGTTTTATCTCAGAAATACCCCAATTTTCAGCTTGAAGTTTATCGGTTTGGCCTATGTCATCGGGGCCACGGCCAACCAGGCCCTTTTCTTGGCCATACATGAATTATCACATAATCTTTTCTTCAGGAAACCATTCCATAACAAAATCTACTCCATATTTGCCAATTTACCCATCGGAATTCCATACGCTGCCTCGTTCCAGCCATATCATCAGTTACATCACAAGTTTTTGGGAGACCAGTACTTGGACACTGATTTGCCTACTAGGTTCGAGGGTATTGTACTCGGTAACTTGTTTGGTAAAGTGTTCTTTGCTTGCTGCCAGATCTTTTTTTATGCCTTGAGACCAATGTTCATCACCCAGATCAAATTTACATACATCCACCTTTTGAACGTGTTTTTCCAATTTTCCGTTGATATTGTCATGGTAAAGTACTGGGGATGGCACACGTTTATCTACTTCCTTATGAGTTCGTTTTTGGCGGGCTCCTTACATCCATGTGCCGGCCATTTCATTGCCGAACATTATGTGTTGAATGACAACAATAAACCAAAAAACGCAACGATTGTGGAGGGAGTCAATATTGGTAAAATTCCCGAGGAGACTTACTCTTACTACGGTGGGTTGAACAAATTGACCTGGAACGTCGGTTACCACAACGAACATCACGATTTCCCTTTTATTGCCTGGTCTAAGTTGCCAGAATTACGAAGAATTGCTTCGGAATTTTATGACCCGTTACCCCAAGTGAATTCTTGGTGTGGAGTCATCTGGTGCTTCTGCTTTGATGATATCAATACTTTATGGAATCGTGTCAAGAGAGAGGGAAAACAAAAGCATGGTCATAAGATCAGTAGGTTAGATATGAATTAAATATTCAGCTAAAATATTATATATATACACTCATATACAATTACCACTTTATATAGCTTTGATCAATCTCGTTACATGGTCTAATCCGTCCTTATTAAGCTCGGCCAATTTCTTTTGCACGATTTCCACGATCTCATCTGCCTTCACCAACTCTCCTTCATCGCTGTCACCTTGACCTAACATCTTGATCCTCACTTCTCCCTTGGGGAACTCTTCTTTACCCAAAATAACTGCTAAGCTGGCACCGGCCTTTTCAGCAGCATCGAACTGCTTACGGATGTTGGCTTTTCCCTTGTATAAGTATTCAGTGTTGATCCCAGCCTTCCATAATTGGTTCGTAACGGACATTCTTTCCTTCAAGAACCCGTTCCAACCGTCACCACCACCAAAGGCCATGACAAACACGTCTGTGTGATTGGAACTAATGTTTTCTAATTCTTTAGCGAGTCTGGCCTTGATTATAGAAAAAATTCTTTCAACACCGAACGACACACCAATACATGGAATGGACTTTCCGTTGGAGAACATACCCACCAATTCGTCGTAACGACCTCCGGCAGCAATAGATCCGACACCAACATACTCAGAAGCGTCTTCGTCATCCTTCTTTGCATCCTTGGCACCCTTGGCTTCCTTGGCGGCCTTTTCCTTCAATTCTTGAGCGTTAGTTGGAGGAGCAGAGGCAGCGGTAACGGCTTCATAGATTAATCCAGTGTAGTAGTCCAATCCTCTGGCCAATGACAAGTCAAAGCTTATGAATTTTTCAATACCAAAAGACTCCACATAATCTCCCAACAAGGTCATCTCTTCAATACCCTTTTGGGCCGATGCACTAGTACTTAAGAGCTCACTGGCTCTCAATTGCTTCAAGATTTCTGGGATGGTTCCGTTTAATTTAACGAACTCCCCGATCTTGTCCGCAACTTCTTCCGTTTGGCCCTTTTCGACAACCATTTCCTTCTTGACGACTTCCCATGGAGACTTGTCCAATTTATCTACGGCAGAGGAGATTTTTCTCACGTCTTCTTCTTTCACCCCACAGGCTTCAAAGATCCCGTCCAAGATCTTTCTGTGGTTGACCTTGACCTTGAAGTCATTGATTCCCAATCCGGTTAACCCATCACACAAGACATTCAAGATCTCAGAATCAGGGACCATGGTGTCGTAGTTACCAGCAATATCGAAATCACACTGGTAGAATTCTCTCATTCTACCTTTGGTCATGGCAGGCTGGTCTCTTCTATACACCTTGGCAATGTGGTATCTCTTGATTGAGCTGACACTGTTGGAAGCCACGAATCTGGCGAAGGGAACCGTCAAGTCATATCTCAACGATGTCAATTCACCACCTTGGTCCTCCAAGTTGTAAATCAATTTCGAGTCCTCACCGTATTTTCCCGTCAAAATCTCTCTCAATTCAAACACTGGGGTATCAATGGTGACTCCACCGTGCTTTTTGAAAAGCTTGGTCAATGATCCAAAGATACCTTCTCTGATGACCATATCCTTATCGGCCCAATCTTTGGTACCTTTGGGAGTTTTCAACAAAAATTGGTCGGACTTTTTGGACTTCTTCTTGGATGCCTTGGCCACATTGGCTGGCTGTGCTGGTTTGGGAGGCTGTGCAGTTTCTGTGGACATTTTTCTAGCTGTGACTCTGAGGAGTCTTTTGAACATTGATTGGTAAATTTTTTCAGTCGGCTGCGATAGTGCGACCTGCACTACTCGGTGGATCTGGCTGATTGTAAGACGGGCCATAATAATAATAACAACAACAACAACAACAACAACAACAAGTAATGTGACTGTCAAAGGGGCGACTGGGTTGTGTGGAGAACCAAAGGGACATTCATGGTTTCGACTCTGGCCTAATTTGTTCGAGGGCTGGAATTGTTAGGGTAGTCCAATTAGGGTCACTGCTCTAAAGAGTTGACTCAATTTCATGAAAAATTCTAAGCATAAGAGTCTTAAGTCCATCGTTGTTGCTCTTTGTCTGTTTTACTCTTGGTTGTTTCTCAAAACCCTGTGATTTTTCAGATCTTAGTACTACAATTCCGGTACCACGAAGTCCAGCTTATATTATTCTATATAATCAATCCTCATTTATAGCACTTGGCTTCGAATATTTCAATCTCATAACCCCATCACTAAGAATTCTCTTACCCCAGTTACCCGCTGCTGGGTCACCTGTTTCATCTCTGCATTGCTTCAAGAATGGTAACAATGATGTTCCCCCGGTACCCTTTTCTTCAACACCCGTTTTCTTTTTCTTTGCCAATCCAGATCTTAAAGTAGAAGAAGAGCCGGCTGATTGAGACTTCTTCGCTTGAAGCACGATGTATCTCGTCACAATTTGAATATGTTTATCTCTAAATGCCTTCAACATAGCCAAACAAGCATCGAAACTAAGAGTCAATTCGGGATCCTTTTTCTCTAACACCACATCTCTGATGGTGGTAGATTTTTCAAGCTCTATCAAGAATTCACGGTGACGCCTTGGCATGTAGAAACGCATTTCATCCATGAAGGCATTCTCCGGGGCCTTTGGTTGATTTTCACTGGTGCCATTATGAGGCAAAGGTCTTTCACCCGTGGAATAATGCTTGACGTTCAATAGCACGTCTAAGAATTGAATAAGTGAACTTTGCGCGTTTGAGCCTCCAGAATAGGCCCTTGGTCTTTCTTCGTCGCCGTATATCACCCCGTCTTTGTCCAATCCCACATCCGCCATATTTTTCCATCCCGCAAAGTACGGTCTTAATCTGAAGTAAAATACATGGGGATCACACATTTCTTCCATTCTCATGAGCACAGAGCCCAAGCTGTCAATTGCTTGGGCCAATTTCTGCAACACTGAAATCAATTTTCTGATATTCCCATCACGGGCATATTGCATGGCCTCCAACCCGGCCTTAATACTATAGGAGCCTTGGTGCTCGAAGTACACGCTAACGAGGTAGAACCAGCTTTCGTCGATTGAGCCGGTGAAGGTATTAATGGTTGTCAAATTGTCCAAATCCCATATGTCCTCACCTTCTTCGGTGGGAACAATCTGTTTAAAATTCCAGAGACATAATCCTGCGTAGGTTGCCACAGGAGGGAGCCCCAAATGGTCCGATACCTCAATCCACGGCTTTGCTATTTGTTCTGGTAGTTTGTTGGTAGGTTCATTGGTGCCCCATATGTAAGCGTGGCCCAAAAACCCAAGCACCTGATATGCTCTTCTATATTCTTCCTCGGAAGATAACTGATCGGTAGCTAATGTGGGGATTTTATCGATGGCAGACCGGATTCTGCGGGTCAAAAGGAGTGAAGGAAGGTTGGCGACCAAGTTTTCCCACGGTTCATAGTACTCTTGTGGTAATCTTATGAGCGGCATCTTGTCCGGCAAGAACCCAGAGGTGGGAAACACATCAAAGTCCTCCATACGAGGGATCGACATTTTGCTAAAGTTTTATGGGTAGTTCTAGCGTATACGACCGCACGGTCTTTATAAGTAGTCTATGAAGGGAGTGTAAAGGAGAGGAAAATGCTGAAGTGATAAGTAAGCATGGCGTTTTCAGGTGGTCAGATGTCACAGTCTAGGAATAAGAAATTTTCGGTGTGTGCACGCTATAGGTGACTCCGTTCCGCTCCGGAGATTAGTGACAGTCGTCCGAGGCTGTGGGTTGGGTTTCGTAGATTGGGGGCTCTCAACTCAGTTCGTAAGCTGTTGTGGAGGGTTCGTTTAGGGGGGTTATCTATTGAAGGTTATGCAAGTGAACCTGGATACGTGTAGTCATTTCTTTGAAGTTTAGACGGTGGTACCAGCAAAATGCTGTCCAATCTTTCGTGCGGGCTGCTACTATCCGAGCCAAGCCCCTGGCTGCCGTCCGCAGGTCCGTGGTGGGTCCCACGGAGTCACTGGAGAGGGTTCCCCAGAATTTCAGTTTGTAACCTGCATCGCTCTTATTCAATTGTAGAGGATACGAGACCCGGTGATAGGGTTAAACACCGGCAATGGGTAGAACCATGGACCCCTGTGGGGTAACTTGGTAGGGTGGGGATCTGGTGCAACTCCGTCGAAGCCGCCACCAGTAACTAAAGCTCCATTCTTGTACGTAGTTGGCTCTACTAGTCCTCTGGTAGGGTTCCACAATATGTTCTGGTTCGCGCACGTCGTGTCCGACTTGGTCACTTTTTTAACCTCGATTCATCGTCCACAGTAGTAGCTATCGGCGCTTGCTCCATCATTTTTCATCAATCCAAAACATAATGTCGTTCAAAGGTATCAAGAAGTCCATTGTTCGGGCTCCCCAGAACTTTCGGCAAAAAATGAATATGGGGGAGGTCACCAGTGACGCTGTTTATGCTGATGCCGAAAGAAGATTCAAGGAGTTGGAAACCGAAACCAAGAAATTGAGCGATGAATCGAAAAGATACTTCGCTGCCGTTAATGGTATGTTGGACTATCAAATCGATTTTTCCAAAGCCATTGAGGAAATCTACAAGCCTATCAGTGGTCGGTTGTCGGACCCCAATGCCACGGTACCAGAAGACAACCCTGAGGGTATAAAAGCTTCCGAGCAATACCGTGAAGTGGTGAAAGAATTGAAGGAAACTTTGAAGCCAGACTTGGAGTTGATTGAGAAGAGAATTGTCCAACCTGCCCAGGAATTGTTGAAAGTGATTCAATCTATCCGTAAGATGGCAACCAAGAGAGACCACAAGCAAGTGGATTTGGACCGTCAGAAGAGAAACCACAAAAAGTACGAGGAAAAGAAGGAAAGAACTGCCAAGGACGAAGAAAGAATGTACAGTGCAGAGGCTGAAGTGTCGGTTGCTCAACAAGAATACGACTACTACAACGATATGTTGAAGGCAGAACTTCCTATTCTATTCCAAATGCAATCTGACTTTATCAAGCCTTTGTTTGTCAGTTTCTACTATATGCAATTAAACATTTTCTACACCCTATACAATAGAATGGAGGAATTAAAGATTCCATACTTCGACTTGAATAGCGACATTGTGGAAGCTTACACCTTCAAGAAGGGCGATATCGAGGAGCGCACGGATGCTATAACTATTACACATTTCAAGGTGGGCCATGCAAGAAATAAATTGGAAGCCACCAAGAGACGACATGCCATGATGAACAATGCCGGCGCTGTTCCTGGTGCTCCGGGTGCTCCTGGATCTGAACAGCTTCCAGCTTATGCGCCTGGTCAATATGGTCAACAGCAACCCCAATACGGCGACTACAAGAATCCACAAGGGCCTGGCTACCAACAAACCACTCCACAATACGGTGGGTACGGGCAGCTGCCTCAACAGCAAGCAGCTTCTCCACCATACGGAGTGCAATCCCCCGCTTCTACCGGATACGGAGCTCAACCACAAGCTCCTGCTTATGGTGCTCAACAGCAAGTTCCAGCTTATGGTGCTCAACAACAAGCTCCAGCTTATGGTGCTCCAGCTTATGGCTCGCAAACGCCGCCAACCCCTGCCCCAAGTGCTGGTGGACAAACATGTACTGCATTATATGACTATACTGCGCAAGCACAGGGTGACTTGACGTTCCCGGCTGGTGCTGTCATTGAAGTTGTAGAAAAGACTCAAGACGCTAACGGATGGTGGACTGGAAGATACAACGGGCAGACCGGTGTATTCCCCGGAAACTACGTGCAATTGAATTGATTTGTGACCATTCGCGTGATCAATAGCATGGGTTGAATATATTACTCAGGAAACTTAAATAATTGAAATGTAATAAATATGTGTAATTTGATGAGTGCATTTATAGTGATGGGTATCTGCTCGCACAGTGACGGCTACTAACACACAATAGTAAAGTCCACCATGATTTTTATAAATGACTTTGGAAATATTATGTTGTACTACACGCCAAGTATGTAATCAACAGGTCTACAAGGATACAACAAAATGCATTTAAGAAATTTAACTAATGACATTCCTAAAAACAAAAAGAAGAAGCCCGATGCGGGGGTCGAACCCGCAACCTTTTGATGTCTAACATAAGAGTCAAACGCTCTACCGATTGAGCTAACCAGGCAAGTAACAAGAGCCCGATGCGGGGGTCGAACCCGCAACCTTTTGATGTCTAACTTAAGAGTCAAACGCTCTACCGATTGAGCTAACCAGGCTTACTTGTTGCGTGTAAATATTCCTGAATATTCATATAATATTTGTCTTATGTAATCAGAATCAAATTTTGAACTTTTTAATGCTTTATTCCCCTCCACATTGTCCGGTCCTGTTTATCCATACGTACCTAGCATTTTTACTACATGTATCAATAGCGTTTTTTCCATCCTTTTCAATTTGTTTTCATTGCCTTTCCTGAGCAATCACAGAAGTCTTGCCTTTCGGAATAACGGCACAAGGTTAAATCCCTTGTTTATTGTGTTGGAGTATAAATGATAAGAAAAAGTCTAGGAATAGGAAAATATTGCCTTGTACAATTTCCAGTTAATTTACTTGATATGAATATATCGTGTATTATTTATTCCTATTTTG